>WIUT01005073.1:0-15719 GCA_010645135.1 Tetragonula clypearis | reverse complement strand
CTCGTCGGCGAATTTTCTCTCGTCTCGATGAACGAAAAGGGGAAAATAGCGAGAGAGAGAGAGAGAGAGAGAGAGAGTGTTTAGTCACCGCGGATCTTATTGATGGTTGTCAGATCGATGGAGAGAGCCAGGCATTTCCACCTTCCTGCCGCTAACGACTCTTCTCGGCGTGGCGCGCAAGTTCACTCCGCGTCCTTGACCTACTCGCGTGTTCAACGATCCCCGAATCGGAGCTAACCTAAAAAAGAAAAAAAAAAAAGAAAAAGAAAAAAAGGAAGAAGAAGGAAATTAATTGGAACGCCGGTGTGGCGTTGCAGAGGGAAAAAGGGGAATCGATCGGAGGGCAACACGTCGATTCCCCCCCCCCCCCCCCCAATCAGTCGACGTGCAAAAAATCGCCGGTTCTCCTCCTGATAACTGGGCGAAGAAAAGAAAAGAGAAAAGAGAAAACGAAAGATGAGAAATTGGAACAGTTTCGATCGACTGAAGTGAGAATTCTCTTCTTCGGCGAACTCTCGTCGCCACGGGATGCACGCCTGATGAGTTTAGGTTTAGGTGCAGGTTAGTTAGTTAGGTTAGAGTTTGCCTAACATCTGCAATTCGATCATCTTCGATCGTTTGAGACTTTTTTTTTTTTTTTTGAAGAAACGGGGGAAATTTCGGAGTTCGAGTTTACGCGAAGTTTCGAAGAGCTAATTCGAAAACGGTTTAATCAGCCGGTAATTTTACGTAAGCGAAGATAAATTATGGAGAAAAATAATCGAGAGCCACGGGAGAACTCAAGCACTCCAATTATATTAAACTCGAGTTGCGAACTAATCCTAGAACCAAGGAGTTAGAAGGATTTTCGACTAGAAAGTGGAAAAATTAAATTCGAACTGTTTGCTTGAAGTTCGTTTGCAAATTTTCGAAAGATTCGAAAGAAACTCAGTTTTGTCCATGTTCTGTCCAACGTTGGGCATTGATCGATCGATGTATTGTAGTATGATCGATTTATCGATGTTAACTAGCGATTGGCAAAATTAATCGTCGAAAAATCGGCGATCGATTTGCGACTAATAAAATTGTCAAGAAATCGGTAACGAACATATTAATCGTCGAAAAATCGGCGGTCGATTCAATCTAAACCGAATTATGGAATTAACTATCGATCGTTGATTATAGAAAATTAATTGTTGAAAAATCGACGATTGATCTAGTCAATTAACAAAACTAACCGTCAATCGTTTGTTAAGGAAAATCGATCAAAAAATCGGCGATTGACTTAATCAACAAGCACAATTGATCGTCAATCGACCTTTGATTAAAGGAAATTAATCGTCGAAAAATTGACTGATCGATTTGATCGATCGGTAGTGTTAATCGTTGTTTATCAATTGCCAATTGTTAGTCACTATAATATTCGTCGCAATTAACGACGAAAACAGGAGTTGTAACCGTTGTTTGTAATCGACAACTAAAACTCGCCAACAGAAATCATCAATCACGATGAAAGATCATCATGTTAGAATATAAATTGAAATCGAATCTCTCTAATTCGTTAATTCCTCTGGCCAACTCTGGTTAATTTGACGAAAACTCCGCCGATCCGAGAAATTCTTCGCGTCGTAAGGAACAGTTCTCTCGACTCTCAGTTCTCAGATTTCTCCTCGAATCTGGACGATCGAGCGGGTGGTTGGGAATATTCTTCTCAGGAGGAAAGGGAGAAATCGATGATAGAAGTCGGTTTCAGTCTCGATCGTTTGATTGTTGAGCGAGGCGAGGCGAGGCGAGGCGAGGTTGCGTCCGCTCTGTTTCCCCGGGTTTTTAAAGTTCGCTCGATGCCCGGCCGGGGCTTATTTGCACGCCAGACGAGCGGGGGAATCCGGATGGAAAATTAATTTACGTTCAAAGGAGTTGGCTCGCTCGCATTCTGTCGCGTCCCAATCGGGTTCGCCCCCCGCGCGGCGCCGATCGTCGAAATCCCGAGCTTCTTTCTCCACGAGAGGAAGAATCTCAGTTTTTACGGCGCGGCCAAGAGTTAACTTGGCGTTAGTTGGAATTTTTTTGTCGATTTAACGAACCGTGTGTCTGGATCCCATCGAGCTGAGTACTTGCAGAAGTATTCGAATTAAACCTTCGTTATCGTCGCCGCGCGAGTTCTACAGTTGCTCCGAGTTTCGTTTCGCGAAGAAACCCTAACCTCACTCTCGTGTACTCGCCACCCCGCTAATTGATTTCAATCGCGCTTTGATAAACCTACGTTACAAGCGGAGTCGTAAGAGAAAAGTGATCCTCGTCAATTGGAAGAATTAACTCCGACGAAACTTCGGGAAAAGAGAGTGTTCCCCGAAGAGAGGGAGGGAAAGAAAGAGAGAAAGCTGATATGAGTTTTACCGACGTTTAGTAAGCAAACAGGGCGTAGAAGCGCATCGAGCGTTCTTCTCTGCTACTATTTCTGCGATGCAAGTTACGGACGCGATTACGCCCGCTCGTTTTCGAGTTTCTCGCCGAGTCGGTCGTAAATTGGCCGGTCTGTTCATCCCTCGGGAGCAGGACCTCGAAACTCTCGCCGCGGTACGGACTACCCGGACCAGGCAATGGGACGCTCTCGTTCGGTCCACGGTCGCCTTATCGAGTTTCCTTTCTTTCTCGCGACGCTGCCCGAAGGAATTTCATTACGCGCCCCCCTCCCTTCACGACCAAATGACGCGACGCTGTGCCCATTTTCTAGACACTTTTCCTCGGGAGAATTTTCTCCCTTTCGCTGTTCTCGTTATTGACGTTCCTTTTTTTTTTTTTTTTTTTTTTTTCTTGAAAGAAACCTCCAATTTCTAATTCGAGCTCGAAGAAGCGACTTTATCGTAAGCGTCGAGCTTCCATCGAAACTTTGAACTTCCTCTCGATTTTTTTATATTTTCATTCCGCAAATATTATTCGTATTGGGTTACCTAGCCTAAATCCATACTACGGAAGAAGGATTTAGGTTAGACGTTACTTTCACATACGATTCGCGTGCAAGGAAAATATGTAATCTAACATGAATTTGCATCGCGTTCAAACTTTGCAAACTTGACACTGCTGTGTCACTTGAATTTATTTTACTCGATGTTCGTATATTTATTAGACAAACGAATGCCATCTGGCGTGATATGTAAGCCTCGCCGCTAGCAGGGCCGCCTAAATTTGAAACGACGTAGGATTACAAATTTAAAATGACGCAGAACTACGTTACCGACATTCAACTGAATTATTTGAAATGACTACATTATCGGTCGCGAATGCGTTAATATAGAGCGTACGATGAAGCATGGTACAGGCTGGTGCAGTTAGAATTAACACTTGAATCAACAAAAGTTGTTTTTTTTTTTGTTTGTGAATTAATAAAACGTTGGTCTTTGCAAGTGAAATGTTTTCCATCATTTTATCACCTGCAAGTTTTTACAAGTATTCTGATGTACATCATGTACACAGTTTTATTGCATTCTTTACAATTTTATCATATAATTTTCTACGCATAAATTTATTCGGGAATTTTACTTACATTGAAAAATATAAAAATCGTAGAAGAACACAAGAAAAAAATATTGCACGTGACATAGAATAATGCAACGCGGTGAAGATAATATGATAAAACTTGCAAGCAAAATAAAGTGAAATGAAACGTACAAACTTGTAAAGAATATATGTAAAACGTTGTTAACCGTACACCCTGTGCACCGTGCGCGATTGTTTGTGAATTATCCGCTTTTGGACGAAGCACAACAAGCCGGCACGAGTTGGCAAACGATGTAAATTCCACCAGTTTCCCCGGGTGATATGCGGCCACGGTGATTTGTTTGCCCTCAGCTTAATATATTAATTGATCTAATAGGATTTCGTACGCGCTAATCTCGTCTAATGCCGAAACGCAGATATTCCCGTTTTGACGCAGCCTGACTATGTGCAACTGTCTAATCGCTCTATCGTTCGCGATAATCCATGGCTAACAAACTTCGCTGCCCTAATTTTAATTCAGCCGACAGTTAATCCACTTCTGACGCCGTCTTCGTTGATTAACGTCGTCAGTGTGATGTGTAATCGGTGTTCGGAGAATGTTTCTCAAAAAAAAAATGTTGAAATTAGCCTTCGAATGTCAATGGAAGTCAATTGTGTACGAAATTTCCAATGTTTCGAAAAAAGAAAAGAAAAACTAACGCGTACTGTTGCAATTTCTTGATTACGCAATAATCACAATGAACGTGAAGTTACTTTGAAGCCTGAAGCAGTCCTGGAAATTCGTTTTCAAGAAAGATATTCTTATGTCGTACGCGTGTCGTGATATTCAGATATTGGAAGATTTTCCTCACGGATCGAGAAAAAGAAAATTGATTCGAAATCTTCTCTAAAACTTGCTTCTGTATTTTTGCAATTCCCCGCCCCCCCCCTCCCTCCCTCTCTCCAAGTTTGTCAAGTCAATTCAAGAAATTCAAGTCGTTTCCCAACGACTCCAGTCGAACCGTTTAAACACGCGAAAAAACTCGGTGGAAATGATAAATAACAGCTTCGATAAGTCGCCTCGGTCTCTCTCACTCTCTCGGAAAACATCGAAAAATTCAATTTCACCGAGTTTCTAATTATCTTTTTTTTTTTCTTTTTTTTTAATTTCAAACTCGCTCGGGGATTGTAGATTCCGGCACGAAGCGCGCCTAATAACCCAGATTCGTTTCCACGAAAGTTCGTGACTGCAACGTTAAAACGCGGCTAAGCGATTAAGCAACCAGCCACGCGGGATCGATTCTAATTTTAAACAGCCACCTGTGTTACACGCGCTTCGTCGTTTCATCCTCGTTTGAATTCTAAATCCGGCGTGTTGTTGCGTGTGTCGGGGCGGGGTGCGGGGGGGGGGGGCGAGGGAGGGCTCGTCCTTCCCCGGAAGCTGGATTCGCGCTAACGCTATTAATTTATGCCCGGTTCGGCGAATTATACAATATAATTATAATTATATAATTACGCAGTCATATAATATTTAGACTGCTCCTCTAATGGCCGTTTCAGTTGGAGCAAAGTACTACATTAAATAACGAAAGTAATCCTATCCGTTTGAAATCTGCATGCGCAACACATTGAACATTATTAACACACGACACGATACAATATATCATTTGATAAATAAATTATCTAACACAATAATCTAACGATATTTCATTTGATAATATTTCACTTGGTAAGTGAGGATAATTTGGACGTTGTCTCGATATATTTTGTTTATCTCAGTTTCTTTCCTTTAATTTTTTCTTATTCAGTTTCTTGTCTTTTATCTTGAATATTATTTTAAATGCTATTGACGATTCACGTTAAATAGACTGTGTATTCTGGTGCGAAACAAAATTGAGGTGCAAACCGGATTAGGTGGTTTAGGTTAGGTTTAGGTTAGGTTAGGTTTTGCACGTGCGAAAATAAAACGAAAGAATACAATGGCACAGCATGTAGCTGCTGAGACAAGAAATATCAGATCATTCTTCCTTGGAGTTTTACAACAACGCAAAAAAGAAGAGTTTGATATTATTGGAAATATTTTAGAATTTAGAAGGAAAAGTAGAATATAGAACTTAGAAATGTTTAGAAGAATTATACATTATTTGCTGCTGCATAATACACCCCCGAAGAAAGTAAAAATACTTATTATCAAGTAAGTAAATAAAATGTGAAATGTAGGCAAGTAAAATAAAATTATCAAATGGGTAAACAATATTATATTAAATAAATCTGAAATCCATTTTTCAAATATATAATCCTCAATTAATGTTTAATAATATTTATCGATGTTATTAACATAATATTCAACAGTGTTTAATATTTTTTTTCAAACATTTAATATTTAACAGTATTTACAAATTTACGAATTTAATAAATCTTGTTTTACTTTTTAAACATTTAATATTTAACGGTATTTGCAAATATAAATTTAAATAAATATGAAAACAAGTGTTTCAAAATTCTATGTTCTCCCCCCCTAACTACTGTCTTAGATACCTTAACCTAAGCCTAACCTAAACCTAACCCAAAAACGCTGCAAGCAGAGACTGCTTTTGTATCGTCTTGTCTTTCAATGGCGGTTCAAAGCGACTCGAAGTCGAATCCCATCGCCAGAAATATTCCTTATTCCATCCAAACTCGTCATTTGGACAGAACTCGCTATCGTTTGCGTACAATGTCAGGCAAACGAAAGGGTTAGAAGGCCTTAGGATAACCGATGGTATTTCTTCTTCTTTGCAGGGAGTGTTTCATGTTCCTGAAACCGTGGACAGATCGTTGGTGTTGCGCGGTTGGTGATCGCCAGTGTGATCGTGAAGTTCGTTGAAATTCGTCGTTTACTCGAAAGTCGTGTGACCGGTGACGCGAGCAGCCATCATCGATCGATCGATCCGATCGATCGATCAACAGTGAAGTCGATCCGTTTCGCCGGCGCTGGTCCTCGCTATGAACGGTAAGTCTCCTTTGAAATTCTATTCGCACGGCTGTTGCTCCGCCTTTCTTCAAAAAAGAAAAAAAGAAAAAAAAAGAGGCGAAATATCTTCATCGTTCGCGAGAGCCTGTCTCTCGAATTTCCAACTTACTTTAGGCTTATCTCTGTCACGGGCGAGGTATATGAACAGACATTGCATCTTACGGACTTTCGTGGCTCGTGACCTGAAATACCGACAGAGTGAAAGTAATCACTGACTCTTCAGCGCGCTCTGCGTTTAAACAGCGGTGAATTGGGGAACTAAAATGAGATCTCAGACCCATTGCAGCGTTGTCAAACTTTCAATACCGAAATGTGACGAAGCTAATTAACACTAGCACTACCGACAGTTCAGACGAACCATTATTTCTATCAAAATTATTTTGATTATTTTAATAAATAAAGATAAAATAAAATTCATTAAATCACTTCTTCAGTTATCAAATTGTAACATGAAATAGAAATTTCAAAATAAAATTGTAGAACCAGTCGTTTCGACTGGTGTGGTAGTTCTAGTGTTAAAACCTAACCTAAACCTAAACTAACCGTAATCATTCTATTGTACATTAGAAAGAGCTCTGTTCATGTTTTACGGATCATAGGTTTTTCATATACCTCGTCGGTGTCTTTTTCTATCGATGGATAACATCCGAGAAACAAATACGACGTAATGGAACGTGATGAAACGAAATGGGGGGCAACGCGCGAACTTTTGAAGCGATGAGGTGAAGGAAAAATTTCGCAGCCTTAGGTTAGGCGCGTTTAGGTTAGGTTAGGCGGCGCGTAACAGCTGTTTTACATAACCTAATTAGCCAGCGAGCGGCGAATGCTCGCCGGAATTAAAATCGCGCGACCTCGACCCGGTTGAACCGGGGACCTAAAACCTTTCTCTGCCGCTGGAAACTCGCGAGAATAGAATTTGTTACTGGGTTACGTGCCACTGAATGGCCGCGAATCAAGAATTTGTTTTTCGGCGACGACGTTGCGTTTAATAAAAATTACAACACGTGCGTTGTTCGATTAGTAATTGATAGAAACGTGAATCACGCGTAGGAAGATGGCAGTCATTCAGTCGTTGAAAATTTTATTCTTACTCTTCCAATTTTTTTTTAAAAGTGATTTTTCATATCCAGTTTGATTGAAATTACAACGTGAACGTGTAATTTTCGTCTCCTACGAATCTTCAATTCCTTTTGTCAATGGTCGAAATTTCGCATCGTTAGGCACGAGATAACAACCTTGAGAACAGTACCAAATTTTTATCCAAATTCGTTCTTCAGTTTTTTTTTTTTTTTAGAGATTTCTGGTTTAACGATTTTTCGAATTTCCGTTTATCCGTCGCCCGTTGGATGTCCAGATAAGCTGTACGTTAATTATTTTCCAGAGCATTCTAGAATATTGTAGAAGAATGGTAATACATAATAGAACGTGCAGTTCTTGATAAACTGCTATTTCAAATACTCTTCATTTCAAATATGTATTCAGTATTGGAATTGCTTTATGGTCGCGTTCGCGTACAACTTTCACGTTTGGCTTCCTTTTGCGATTTCGGTTGTACACGACGTTACTGACACTGCTTTTGGATACCAACAAGCTAGAAAAAAGAGAAGCGCAGACCAAAAAATACGTACAATGTATTTTTTCGGAGTCCTTGGACCCCCTTATCATTTCCGTGTCACATCCTTTTGTATCGACAGGCAGATTTTGCATCTCAGCGCCACTAGTGATGAGAATTGAAATGAAAAAAATATGGACAGTGTTGCCAGCTCGAGAATTATTCACCGAATCGAACGTGACGAAGGAATACGACGACTGATGAAAACTAGAATGAAAAATTTTATTACATTATACTTGACTATTAATATCTACCTAAAAATGTTAGGAAAAAAATTAATTAAAATATGGTATTTTTACGAACAACGTAATAGGGTTATCCATACGTAATGTCGTTTCTCTCAAATTTAACGAACATTTAACTAATATTCTGCCACAAAGTCGTCCGCATTTTACGAAAAATGGGATAGAAAGTTTGTTCAAAGAGAGATGGGCGAAGATTGTCAATAACGACGGGGATTGTATTATAGATGAAAGCCGTTATTCTATTCTTAAATGAGAGAAAATTTTGTACCTCAGAAGAAAAGAAAGAAAAAAAAGAAGAAAAAAACGACATTACTTATAGGTAACCCTCCTCGATCGGTAAAAGAGAACGCGCGGTACTTAATGTCCTCTTTCTTCGCGGTAGTTGCACGAGGAAATAACCCGAGACGTAGTACGTTTTTCGGCAACTGAACCGCGCATATGCACGGAACGTTTTCGCGAATGGCAACGATATTTCTCCGGGGGAAGCGGTATTACCTCTCGGAAGAATATTCGAGCGTTAGTGAAACGTGAAATCACCGGTCGATCCAGAAGGAAACCGACCAGTCGAACGACCACCCCCTCCCCGTTGCCCCGTGGTTTGACCTTTCGAAAAACCACGAAAACACGTGGTTTCGCGTGAATGGGATCCGAATACGCTGGCAAATTTGATTACCGTCGCCACCATGGGTGAAACGACGCGGTTCTAAACGACGTGGTTGAATGGATTCTCCACGAATCGGCATAAGGGGGGTAGGGGAGGTGTGGATCGTTGGCTGGAACGAGGCAACACCGGCCGGAAATCGGCAAGACGGAGATTAATCTCGCGGTTAACGGAGCCGGTCGTCCGCCGCTGGAGAACGAATATCGCGATCGAGCTGGGGGGCCCGATAATGGATTATCTGCTCGCGAGCATAATGTATCGCCGGCTGTCACGGCCGCCACGATGAATCACCTGGCCGCGACTTTCTCCCCCTGGCGGACGTCTGTTTAATCAACGTGACTGAAAGCGACGATTAAGCCATTCGCCCGGTAAACGAAATAATTTTTAACACCGGTGTTTTTCTCTTTTTTCTTTTATCCGGCGAACAGAGTCCGCGAGCCGATCGTTATCGTATTCAGCGAGCAAGATTCGATTTGCGGCCAAAGTTGGGCGAAATGTTGTTTCAAACAATATGAAACGTACAACGGGCATAACTTTGAAAGTGGAGTATTTGATCTGGGCAAGGGTTTGAAAGTAATAATTTCGCTTTGGAGGTTGTTGAGAGTGTTTGGACTTTTGTCTCGAAATATTTTGCTTGTTGTCAATTATTATTCCTCTTGTTTCAATGTACTATTTCCACTGCTGGAAATGATAATTCAAATCAACGATCAAATGTATGTAGTTCCTCAGTTTCTCGTTATGCCACCGTGTAGTGGAAAATCGTGTAGAAAATTAAACGAAAAATCGAAGAAACGATTTAAAAATGATGTTCGGATATTTCGTTGGACGAGCGACGACAGAAATATTCACATCAAACAACTGTTTCAACGTTCGAAACGTGAGAAACACGTAATTGAAGTGCACTTTTTTTGTAGACGTACTTGTAGAATCGAATAAATTTCAAGTAATGCTTCAATCGATACAAAAATAACGAATGAAACTATTCGTGGAAAATGATCTCTATAAATATGTTTATATTTTATATAATACGTTTATAATGTTTTATAGAAATAACATTTTGCACAATGTATTCGTAATATTATTTGAGACTGTTTGTATAATATATTTACGACACTATTTTACTTTACTCGCGTTATTTATTTAAATTGTGTCGCTTCGATTACAATATTCGAAGTCGTAGCCTCTTTGAATTATAGAAAGGCGAGAAAATTATCGTAGGTCACGAATTAGTTTATGACCAAGACAGAGAGAGAGAGAGAGAGAGAGAGAGAGAGAATGCAACGAGAATGAGTGCCAAGGGAAAATCAACATAAAATGTGGATTTGGCCCCGTCGTGAACAGAGCACTGGCGGTATAAAATGGTGAACAATGTGGACGCGAGTAGAGAACAATGTAGAATAGCGCAGAGTTTAGCGTAGCTTACTATGGTTTCGCGTAGATTAATATAGCCTGCTTTGGTCGTAAATCTGGTCGAAGTTTTTTATGTTAATTATGCCTGCCTCCGGCTGAAAAATTTCAACGGCCACTTGAAATTTTTATGTTCTGCGAGATTTGAAGGGTCGAGTGTAATTTCGTAAATGCAATTTTTATTAACTATTTAAACGTACATTTATCCAGTGATAAACATACTACAGATATATAACAAGAACACAACTGTATCAATAATAATGAAAGAAATTCACGATATAATTTAAATTGATGTAAGAAAGAGTTTCTAATTTAACGGAATGAAAGTTACATTTTCACCAATATTAATAAATTAACAATACGCACAGCGTGATTCTATAATACAGTATTAACACATATAAATCGGTTATGTATTTGTTATTTAATATAAAATTTTCCTCACTTTATATTTTCCTCGCTCGCTATATATTGGACATGTTATTTGTTATTTAATATAAAATTCCCCTCACTTTCGATCGATAATAATTACGTGTCTGCAAAACGATCACAATCCTTGAATATCAATGTCGCATCATGTCGCTCGTTTTGTTTCGTGTTTCAAGGTAGCGTGGAGTGGGGATAGTCCCCACCAATTTTATGAATTCAATTGGTGGGGATAGCGGCGGACGCTTAAGTGAGCACCGCTGTATTAAAAGCGAGTTGATCGCGAGTTGGTCGGCTGGTGATTTATTTCTTTTTCCGAGAGCGAGCAGCAGCGCAAATGTTTGTCGCGGTCTGTCTTTGAAATCGGCGAAAGTGACTGCGTTTTAACCTGCGTTCTCCTTCATTTTTCTTTCTTTCTTTCTTTCTTTCTTTCTTTCCTCTTTTCATGTTTGTCCGACGCAAAGCGGCTCGAAATGAAAACTCCGCCTCGAGGGAGAGAGTCCGGGGAACGCCCGGTTTTTCTCTCGCGCTCTGCTTTCGTTTCCTTCGCGCTGCAAACGAGCAATTAGCCGCTCCGGCGAATGAGAAAAAGAAAAATTCGAAGAAGAAAAAGAAAAAAAAAAACGTCCCGGGACTCGACGATGAGATTCGATGGGACAGGTGAGACGAGAGTAATTTAAAGTAAAAGTTTGGAGAGCAGTTTGGCAGGGCAAATAATTTTGTTGGTTGGTTAAATCGACGTGCAACAGGCGTCGTTGCGACGCAACGCGCGCCCGAAATAAATATAACCTAACACTCGACAGGCAATTATCCCTGAGTGTTGAGGTTATGTTATATAATGTTTCGCGCTCCTTTGTTGTCGCCTCGGCGCTTTAATTTCGAAAATGCCGTGTTTGTTGCTGTCGTGTCGGCAGCAACAAACGTCGCGATTAATCGAATCGGGGGGGAACGTAGAGGCGTCGCGTCGTTGAAGACGACGAATAGGAAAAAACCACCGCGAAATTTCGCAGTTTGGAAACGCGCCAAATTCGTTCGGGTTAAACGGGTGAATTCGCGATGCTGACGTTGTGCTCGACCGGGCTCGAAAGCAGAGAGCTGGACAGCGATGATTAATCAACGATTGACGATGAAATTCTGCCGATAATATTTCGCCACGGTCAACGATCACGTGCCAACGTTGTTAATTACAAATTGACAGACGATTTATCAGTAGTTAATCGTTAATTAACGATTCGACTTTTGCTTTGATCTTTAATTGTTGTTCGAGTATATGTCTAAATATATTTAACATATCAATTATGTAATTTTATTTTATTTATTAATCTATAATTTTGTCAGTCTATATTTTGATATAAATATCGATTGTAAAGGTAAATATTGAAACGCGATTCTCCGGGTTTTGAAAACCTGGTCGAGCCGCTTCAAAAGACGATTGTCTCGTAATGTGACACGATTCTGGCGAATCTTCGAGGGACTGTTTCCGGTTACTTTTCGGACACGTTGTCAGTCCTTCTTCTGACCAAAGTTTCTCTTCACGCAACGAAGAGAGAAATATTTCTTATACCGTTAGCAGAACAGACTACGGACGTAAATTTTCATATGAACTTTATTGAAGAAGCATAACCTGAATAGAGGTCGCTTTCGTTCTTCAAATAGCTATAATAATATCGTAATTAATATATAATATAATAATACAATATATATTACGTCATATAGTATCGTAATTAATATCATATAATAATAATATAACATATATTATAATTTTAATTTTCATATGAATTTTATTGAAGAAACATAACCTGAATAGAGGTCGCTTTCGTTCTACAAATTTTATAACTATTGTGTATATTATATGTATTACGCTATATAGTATTCTAATTAGTATCGTATAATAATATCATGTATTGTATTGTAATTTAAATTTTCAAATGAATTTTATTGAAGAAACATAACCTAAATAGAGGTCGCTTTCATTCTACAAATTTTATAATTTTATAACTATTGTGTATATTACATGTATTACGCTATATAGTATATTAATATCGTATAACAATATAATATATATTACACTATATAGTATTCTAATTAATATCGTATAATAATATTATATATTGTATTATAATTTAAATTTTAAAATGAATTTTATTGAAGAAACATAATCTAAATAGAGGTCGCTTTCATTCTTCAAATCTTGTAACAAGTATTGTGTATATTATATATATATATATTGCGTTACGTAGTATCGCGATGAATAGCGTGTAATAATATAATATATAATGTTGATATGTTATATAGTACACTCCCATTCAAAATTTTATGACACTTTTACTTTTAATATTCAGCACTTAGCGTACGTACGTGTATTTTAAAATGATACACATAATACATATATTATAATAATACAATACAGTAATAATATATTAAAACAATCTTTATTGTTAAAGTATATCTTTATTGTATTTAATTGTACGCATTATTGTGAATACAACAATATACGTTGTATACTGCATATTATGTACACAATTTATACTTTTGTATTGTATAATTTAATATCGCAAATATTGTACATAATTTATGTTTATCGTATTATTCTTGTTATTCTAAGATTTTCGATCTTAGAGCATGTGTATTTTTATATCTCGAAATTTCCAAAGTATGCACAGAAATCCGTAATCCGCTGATAAATCTTTAACAAGAACGTAGATATTGGAAAGATTGGAAATCGATGTTGAGCTCGTTCAAAGCACGACAATTTCAACTGCTTCATCGACATTCGTCCGACTGGTTGAAAATTCGTGAATTAGGATCGCTTGTCGCTTTATTAGCTCGATGTTGGGTGAATTTTGAAATTCCAATGTCACGTTCAACGTAGTTCGAAATTCAATTTAACTTTCCCATTGGACGCATTTTTCTTGCGAAAGTATTATTCCTGGAATTTCTTGCGTCAATTTCGCTTATAACCTTTCTTAAGTAGGCTACTCCTGGAATTCCTTGTGTCAATTTGTCAGATCTTTTCGTACAAAACGTTACTCCTTCGTTCGTTCTTTGCGCCATATTTCTCATCGTAAAATGTTATATTATTTCGCAACACTCGGCGAGACATCACATTCTCAACATTTTCGATAACGGGATAGAATATTATTTTGCAGTGTGCAATAGTATTTCAAATGAAATAGAAATATATTTACAGAGATTATTTTCCACGTGGTGTTTCATTTGCTTTTATTCGAGGCAATTGTTTGCTTTTTCCCCCCCATTGATTGAAAATATTAAATCTGACATTTGTATTCGATTTCGACAATTATATGGGAAATGAATTTCAATCGCGTAATATTTGAAATTGATGAATTTGACATACGCGATGTTACTGCATATAAATGTTAAGTTTGAAAAATTTAATATTAATGTTAAATTTGAAACCCAGAATGAATATTTCTCTCGTCGTTTCGAAACGAAATATTTGAAATATTATTCTCGCGAAATCGTTCCCAATTGTTTGTTTTTGTACGTGATTGTTTATTTTGTAAATTCTGCCCGCAAGGTAATGTGCGTACATGTGTTTCAACATCACGTTGATAGTTGAGCAAATAATTGACTAAACCAGCCTTTTCCCAAGGATAATACTCAGTATCACCAATTAATATTTATTCTCTTTCCACACTTTTTCTTTTCTCTTAGTTAATTTTAATCTGAAGTGACATTTGAAGTCAATCAGTGTCGAGGCGTGAAATATTATATTAAATAGCAATTTCTAATACGCCTTGAACAATTATCATTTCAATTTAATAATTTGTATGTTTGAAATAAATAATGTCCAATATACTTGACAGTGTATATCACTGTCAAATGAAATAAATTTTTCAAATGAAATTTTATTTCAACGAGGGTTTCATTCAATTACTATCTCAAGTGTTCACTTGTTCATTTCACTCAACACTGATTGCAAGTAACATTCGTTTTCGTGTGCCCTGTGACACACAGTGGCGATCATTATTATTCTTTTAAAGTGCGTTGACATGCCATTGACATTAACATCGAGGTGCCATTTACAGTTTCGAACGTAGCGATTGTGGCGAGCAAAAATCGAAAAAACGACCAAATATGTTCGATATGGCGTCGGTCCATAGGGACCGACACCCACCGATCGTCCGCTCGGCGTCGGTCCCGAGGGACCGACGCTCGCAATGTTCGTTCGGCCGATGTCGGGCACTTCATCGAGGAGACGCACTCGATTTTTATCAATATAAAAAATACACGTAAAAGAATTATAATTTACATAAGCAGTAGAAATACACGTTTGGCACCGCTTCGAACGTGTCAACGAAAGAATTTCGTCAATTTGACGCCAAGACTATAACGGTGAGGTTAATATCGAGAGACATGTTTCGTATTCGTGTTTTAAAGTTTCAACCGTGCAGTTCGGAACTGCGCGAAAAACCACCATTGACAAATGCAAAACCTAACCTCCCAGCGGGATGGAACTTCCCCGGTGCGGAAACGGCTGAGTTTCCGAACGAGTTTCCCCGATCCGAAATTTCTGCCCGCGTTATTAGACCCCTCGCTGGAGGTTATGAACGCCGAGGTGGAGAACTGGCGGATAATCGCGTTAAAACACGCAGCTAGCTACTCTGAGAGGGGGCCCTCGTTAGCTCGTACCGATGAAGCGCCCTCTTCTCCCTCTCTCTCTCTCACTCACCTCCCTTCGTGAGCACGCGATTGATTAATACACGCCGAAATTCCATTCGGACGCGGTAGCTCGAATTTTAATTTCCCAATGGCGATTTTCGACCGGCGAACGTTAACTCGATGAACAAATACCCTCCTCCGATTCGTTAACACTCTGGCAATAAATTCTCCATCGCATCCACGCTTTCTCTCTCTCTCTCTCTCTCTCTATATATA
>WIUT01005072.1:0-15719 GCA_010645135.1 Tetragonula clypearis | reverse complement strand
TATATATATTATTCTATATTATTCTAAGAATTCTATTACATGTGTTTGAAATTTCATTGTACATCTTGAGACACAACCCATAAATACTATAGAGATTATGATAATATTCATAAACCTCAATATTTTATAACATATAACAACATTATAACATTATATAATCATAAAAGAAAATCCCAGCAATTCGGTCAGCATTTTTTTTCTCGCTATTATACAGTTTTACGAAATTTTCAAGAAATTAAAGTATTCAGAACATTTTGTTTAAACTCTAGAGTTTTATACAAACTTATACTCTTTTGAGAGTATAATTGGCTCTTAAGGAGAATTTCTAATTCTATTTCTAATTCTAATGTAAGTATTTAATAATCCATGATAATATTAATATTGTATATTATTATACATTGATTGTATATCGTATATTGTATAATATTATACAATATTCAGTATAATAATATTGTACATAATGATAATAATTGGATTGTTAAATACAAGTACGAGAAATTACATTCACAATCCACGATAAGCAACAATGAAAAATCGTCCATCTAAGTCTAATATTCAGAAACATAGAACGACAGAAAAGACAGTAACGGTGCTTTCCTCTCTTGGGAAACGCGACGATCGTTTGTCCAGTGTGCAACGTGCTTACAGAGTAAGGCAGCAATGTAGACAGAGAGGGTCCTGGCAAGGCATGAATGTTTGACTGAATCCTCTGAAGCCGAGAGACGAGGCTGTTTCGGGGACGACAAACACGCCTAGTTTGTCCATTCGATCCAGTTTCGTTAACACGACAGAGACGAAACGAGAGGATCGAGTTAAGCCTCTATCAAAACGAGTAATCGGCTGCTACCGCGCTAAATTCTTCAGCATGCCGTGTTTTCTTTTTTTTTTTTTTTTTCGCGGACGGCACGTTTCTTTTCACGTTTCTTCGTTCACCGAACTAAGACAGTGAACCGGCAGGCACCGGATTTCTTCTCGCGGAAATCACAACTAATTCCTCGCGATTGTTTGAAATTCCCGCGTTTCGTCGGGCAAAAGTGGGAGAATTGATACTGACGGTGAAAAGCTTTTATTATTTTTATTATTTTTATTATTGTCATCATTCAATTTTATCTCATTGTTATTTATCTCGTTTATTTATCAAAGCTTGCGCAAATATTTGGTTTTTGATTTGACATTAATATTAATATGATATTTGATGTTTATGTATAATATTAATGTGACTTGTGATATTAATTGAGATGATAATTGTCATGTAATATAATTATAACTCTTCGCCCTCTTTCCGGAATTTCTTTTGTACCATCTGTCAATAATTTATTTGCGAAGCAGTGAGTAAAGTATATATTGATCATCCTTGATATCAAATGATATTTAGATTTCATTCATACGATGAAATCTTGTTGATTATATTTTTCTACAACACATGATATTGTTTAACACTAGAATTATCAACGTTCATAATATAAAGTTCGCAACAGAGAAATTAAAACGCAAGGAACAGGACAAAAATTCACAATACGATAAAGATTATAAACTTCTGTCTGTATATTTTACTAAAAATCATTCAAATTTGCAAAAATATTCTATTGAAAATATATAAAATCTCTAGTAGGAAATCATGAATTGATCATTCTAACTACTTTGTGTAAAACAATCATCAACGTACATTGCGAGTTTGCTAGAACACGTGTAATACTTTCAATCTCCGGAAAAATAATTCCCTCCGCCATTTTATAAATTCTCGTAAGAAACAATAAGAAGTCCAGTTTATGTGAATTATTCTGAGATATGCAAATTAGTCTCAATGAGCGACAATCGAGCTGAAATTCTTTTATTCTTCTCTTGTCATTACTATAGCTTTCACTCTAGGCATCTGTTCAGATATACTATTATGTTATATCGTATAACACCATACCTACATTCATTATAATTATCAGCAACTATGAAAAAAATAAAGTCCAAGCTGTTAGCAGAACGATCTTCTCTTAGAAGAGATAGTCAAGTGGCAAAGGATTAATATCAATACAATTTATAATTTTAATTTTATATTATTATGTGTTATATATATTTTATATTATATAATTATTATTTATTATATATTTAAATATTATTTAAATATTTTCGCAAATATTTTTTAATTTTTGCTAAATTTACTACGTGATTGAATAATGATCCTATAAAGGATATTTGAAAGAAAAAGAAGATCAAAAAATTTTAATAAACATAAACTGGCAATCCCAGTTGTATTATCTTAACTTTACTTAAGCTGTTATGGAATGAGGTTGATAGACAAGTCCGGAAACATGCTTCAATCTCCCAAAAACATTTAATGGAGATTTTATGACACTATTGGGACAATACGTCGTTTGAAAATTTAAATAAATTAATTGAAAAAAAAGTTGTAAGCAGAGAAGAATTTTTTGATGAAAAGCATGCAGCATATATTACAAGTTGTTTGCCAATTGTATTACTTGCGTATACATAAGTTTGTATATAATATACATAATTTTCTGGCTGCCACTGTAAATTTTGAAATATCTGTCCATAGAAATTCCAGAGAAACAGATATTTTCTTAAACAGAACGTACAAACTCGAATGGAATTTTTTTTTTTTTTAGAAATGAAAAACAATTGCTAAAAACATTTGACACCAGAACTGTCGATCAATTAAAATGTAAACGGGGGATTTACGGCCGGATCAAATGATCCAATAACACTGGCACAAGAATATACGCAGGATATTCCAAAATTGATTCAAATGTTAAAAGGAGTTTACCCTCACCTTAAAGAACGAAGTATAGAAAACCGAATCCATCGAATCTCTGAAAAACTTACAACCGCGCTGTCCAACCCACCAATACAAATAAACGAAAGAGAACAATATAGCACATCATACTCAACAACAGACTACGAATCAGATAAAGACTATAACTACGACATCTCAGATAAAACGGAACCAACCACATCTAGAAATAGAAACAAATACCTCATTTAACATGGCAACATGTCGATCACTGATCATTCAATGGAACTTAAATGGTTTTTACCCTCGCTTACCGCAACTCCAGATCCTAATAAGCAAATACCAACCAGAAGTAATCTGCCTCCAAGAAACTTTAAACCACAACAAATAATTCAACTAAAAAGCTACACAGCTTGTAAAACACACCTATGGCAAGTAGCGGAGTGGCAAACTTCATTAAAAAATCTCTCTCCAGCGAACAACTACAAATAGGCGACAATAGCGAATCATTAACAACAAAAATCCACCTATCTCCAAGCCTCCATATTTGCAATATTTACATCCCGAACAGTTATCCAGTCAATGAAAGTGAATTGAGCAGCCTAATTGAAAAACTACCTAAACCTTTCATTCTAGTCGGTGACTTTAATAGCCACTCTACCCTTTGAGAATGTGGAAAAACAAACTCAAGAGGGAAGATCATCGGAAACCTTCTAATAAACCACTATATAACTCTTCTAAACGACGACAAACCAACTCACTTCAATATAGCAAACGGCTCCTTTAGCACAGTAGGCCTTCCAAAAAAATAATACAATTCGAGAAATGCTCACTACCTTAACCAGCGAATTACTAAGTAAATACCAAGATTACACCCATATTTACACAGACGGATCTAAAAATACCTTAGGCACTGGATACGCTGTAATTACCTCAAAATCCACCATAAAAACCAAAATATCTATAGAAACCTCCATGTACGCCACAGAACTTATGGCCATTGAACATGCACTCGAAGCACAGAAAGAAAAATACCAGAACGCAATCATTATCTCGGACTTTAAAAGTGCAATCTCAGCAATAAATAACATATACTCCACAAACAATAGCATACTCAATATCCTAGAAATATACATGAAAAACTAACACACAACGAATGAATGAATATAGAAATACTACGAATCCTCACATATAGGAATTCCTGGAAACGAAAAAGCCGACAAGCAGCAAAAAACGCAATTACCAAGAGTTGTAGAAGAGATGTGTATTGTAAATGTAGATTACATTTACAGACACAGATTTAGAAGACCTAACCAAGCCCATAAAAGAAAAACTACTAGAAAATTGGGGACACGAATGGAGCAACATAGCTCTCCCATACATAAAAAAATCTCACCAACAGAATCGACCAAACTTCCCAGGATGGATCAGGTAGCCATAAATAGGATCAAAATTGGACACACGAAAATCACACACGCACACTTACTAGCAAGAGAACTCATCTGCAACCAGAGTGAAGAGACCATGACAACTGACTACTTAATCCTACACTGCCTAAAATACAAGGACACCACAATCAAGAACAACTTCAAGAAAGAAAAAACATCCGATTCTTAAAAGAAACCCAATTAAAATAGCCTAACGAAAAGTTAAATAGTCGCCAATAACCAAAGCAGTTGATTCGACTATAAACAATCCATATAAAAAGAAAAAGAGACAGAATAATGTATGAGACAGTCTTGATGCAACATTGTAATATTAAAAAATTGAATATTTCTTCATAATGGCTTCATTAACTGGCCTGATCTGAATTATGTAATATGCTAATTAATGAACTGAATTCTAATTATAACTGAGACCCTTTTTGCGTAAAATGATTTACAGGAAATAAATTCATATTGATACTTGCTAATATAATATCTTAAAGAAAGAAATATTATATTAGGATAAACCACCCAACTTGATCACCTTGGATATTTCTGTTGTTTTTAATGATATGAGAGAACTTTGTCAATCAAAATTGTTTAGTACAGACGAATCCATAATATGATAGCAATAGTTCTTTTTTCTAGGTGAAGGGATTCAAGGTTATTCCATTTCTTTTAAGTGAAATGATATATCTTTTTGCTCCATTAATCGATGCAAGAGTATTAACCTATGTGTGTCAAAAAAATTATTAATTTAAAGGATATTTTAACCTCAATTCTAATAAAATCTATCGTACAAAAGAGACAAAGACAGTGTTCTTGCGTTCAAATTGTCCTTGTCTTTCATGCATAGATTTCATAAAATAGAAGTTAAAATATCTCTTGATGAACTGTTGATTGTCCTACATAAATAGGTCGATACTTTTTCATAGGGGATAAAAGATCGCATCGATTAACGAAAAGATATAGGATTCCATAAAAAAAAGACAAGAATAATCTTGAAATCTCCGAAACTCCACCAGCTACAAATAAAATTATTGTTGCCATATTATGCAAATTATTGTTTACCTCTGCACTGAACAACTTTTGTTCACAAAGTTCTTTCTTTTCTTCGAAAATAACGGAGATACTCAATGCAATGAAATTACGTGATATTAAATAGAATTCCGTTTATATGAACTCTTTATTTATTTGAATCAAATTTACTTGAATTTGAATCAAACGAAAAATTATCAAATTATCGCTGTTGTTTATTTGAACCTGAACTTCTATCGAACGAAAAATTAACAGAAAGGAATATCAGTGAATTTCCATTGTATATGTAAACTATTTGCTCCCCGACAATTTCATACGAACTATGAATATTAAACAAGTTCTACTATGTTCAATATTACCAATAAGTTCTACTATATCACAATACCAAAAATATTACAATAAAATTACAAATATTACGAATATTACAAAAAATTGTAATACTATATCGCAATACTAAAAAATATTAAATACTCAAAAGGAAATACTCGAAAAATATTCTTCGTCCTTTTTCTTGCATCGAGCACTATAACCACAATATATACACTACATACACTACGCTGTAGTATATATTATATATTATACACAGTATATACAATTCGGCAACGACGCGAAAGTAGAAGAAGAATATGCCTAGGTAGACAGACGGGAAAGATGCGCCGTGCTCGTCCCAGACGAATTTACGCGAGGACATTCTTCTTATATGCATGAACCATGCCTCCCATTATTATTCATGAAGAGATCCCGATGTAACAACGTGCAACAACGTAGCAAGGGAAAAAAGTGTAAAATAGAATTGCGACGCGTGTCTCGTACCGTGTATCGTCGGCAAGGGAGAAGATCAGAACAGAAGCTTTGAGGAAAGTTAGTTTTTAGGACGTGGTTGTAAATAAAAATTCGGATATTGCCTCGCGAATTTGAAATTTCTCGTCGTGTTGGAATACAGTAACACGATCTCGAAACAATCGGCTTAATCGAAAAGATCGAACGATCTGGATAAATCCAATCCGGATAATCGGGTCTCGAGGGAAAATGTGAAAACACGTGTTCTCTATAGCAAAATAAACTTTCTATTTTTTAAGGACGTATTATTACTTGCAATTTCAAGCGCTTTGTTAGTTTGTTGTTTAATTAATATTATTTACGTAAGAGTATAATAATAATTATCGAGCTCGATAGAACAAGAGCAAATCGTACAAACAGAGATCGAAATTAACAAGTTCTCTTTTCGTTTCTTTACAAAAATTCTGCTCAAACTTGTGTACTCCATGCAAAAAGAATATCTATTTTTGTGGAATTTTTATAGAACAAAGTGTTCACACACTCAGGAGCATTTTTAAACAGGGTTTCTCATGGATGTTTTAAAATCTGTCTGTAATAAAAGTGTCCGCGACAGGACAAATTAATTAAAAATTCATTTTTGTATTTGAGTGCTATTCATCGAATAGTATTCATAAGTGCCGGTATTTGTTACAACTATCGAGAATTATCTGAACAGAAAAATTTATATTTTACGCTCTATTCTTTTATTTCTTTCTCTATCCATGGATACAAATCTTTATTATTAGTAGATTGTGGATTTTTATGTATTTGTAAGAAATTGCATATAATGCACAAAAAAATCTGTAAAATATCCAAATAACAGTGCTTTCTATTATATAATATTTGATACGTAAAATAATCACTTATCAAGATTCCATCTATCTTTTTTATCATATTCTCAAAAATATGAATTTGCACAAAAATCCGCAGTCGAATTATTTGGTAAGCAAGACACTCCGATTAATCGAAATGCTACTGTAATTACACGAAATATATGTATTTTTAATAAGAATTTTTCGATTAGTTGAAGTGTCCACCTCTTTTCTACCAAACTCTTTAATTTTTTATGCCAATTTCATAGATACGAGTGTCTTACTTCATTTAGTAAAAACCTTGAATCTACTCTAGAGAATGTATGTATTGTGTGATGTGATGTACGAGATTAATAACATGGCGAATGATTTATGCAACCAAACTTATCAAGCAACTCAGAATTTCAACTATGTCAACGACAACTCCCAAAAACTCTGTACTTCGCATCTCTTTGTTCCAGTTCAATGAGTTTGGCTTTTTCCCAACATCTAAATTTTTCGAAAAATTTTTTAAAGTAATTTTTTCATAGACATCAAAGAACGATACAGTTTCTGTTGGAATCTTTTTTTCAATATCTCTCATCATTCTTGAGATACAGTGATGAGCAAAACTGACCACACACGTGGAATTTTATTGAGTGTACAAATAATATTTTATGTGGAATACGAAAAAAAGCAAAATACGTAATATTTTGTTGGATATTTTGTAAACTTTTCCAAAAAAATTTTACCATTTATCACCATTATTCTGCCAGATACAAATTGTTTTCGTGGAGTCAATTTTGCACAGCAATTAATTTGAATTAAAAATCTTGAAAACGATTTAGACTGTTATAATTTCGTAAAAAGTAGAAAATTTTACTTACGACTAAATTTATCATAATCTTGAAAATTGACGTTTCCCCTCTACGATCTCTTAAAATTTGCTGTACGATTTCTTTTTTTTTTCGTTATTTTGTTCAATTTTGAAAATTTCTTAAATTTTTGTCGATTAACCCTGATATTCAAAGTTCAATAAAATGACATAAAAGAAATCGTACAGTAAGTTTCAAGGTATAGTGCTAAATAAGTTACAATTTACTTCGTTGTAAAGAAAAAAATTTCAATTTTCCAGATCGTGTAACAGATCAAATTACGAAAACAATTTTCCAATATTTCTAAAGATGTTCGTATTTTTCGTTCAATTATGCCATTCGCTGTAATGAAGATTTAGTATTTTTTTCTTCAAGGGGTGATTTCATTTTCCTAGAACCGAATCGTGGCACGAACAAAAAAAAAAAAAAAAAAAATTTTTTTCTGCACGAATTACTCTACTCGTGTACGAAGTTTCATTTTTTTTTCTTTTTCTTTTTTTTTTTTTTTTGCAATTTTCGGATTCCCCAACTTCCCCTGTTGCGATAAAAATGTTCTCCTCTCTTTTTTAATCTGATGCTCGGTACACCCTGTGTACGTGAAAACCAATTGTGAAAAGGACGAGAGAGGGCGGGAGAGACGATGGGTGGATAGACGGATTCGGGACGCGTGGACGGTTCGGTGGATTCTTCGAAATGCTAGTCATAACGATTAACCGAGAAAAAGTTGGACGCCGATAGTAGGTCATAATCCTCGGCGCAGATGCGAGAACAAAAAAGCCCGCGCGCTTCAGCCCCGCGCTCTCCGAGGGTATAAGCCATAATCGAATAGAGAGGAGAGAGAACAGCCGGGCGTTAAAAGGCGGGCGGCGGGCTGCTCGGAGAATGTTAACTATATGCAGACCTCTCTTTTAGCAGAAACATCCTCACGTTATATTTGAAGCTCGAACAAAGGCTAACAAAGGCTGCGCCAACACGGGGAATCTTGACTGGCGTACAAAGAACCGCCGGCAGAAGCATGTTCTGGGGCTATCGGAGACTACTTCCGATCGATACAAGAGAGACGTCCGTGAAGCAACCAAATACATCGAAACTGCCATCATTATCGATAAGGCTATGGTATGATCGTTTTTTCTTTTTTTTTCTTCTTCTTCGCTGGCTTTCTTCATCTTCGTTTCTTACGTTCCCTGTCGGTGAGCTTCGAAAGATATACCGGCTTGCACTACTCAAGTTTCGTTTTGCACGGTACTTTTTTTTACACAATTACGCGGTATACAGATTCTTCTTTTTTCTTTTTCTTTTTACTCGCGGTTACACGACTCTGTTCGCAGTTACGCGATAAAATGACGATTAAGAACGAAATTTGAGATATAGAATACAGGTAAGAGACGTACGAACAAGAAAATGTTAAGTTAAATCTTTGGAATTTCTTTTCATTCAGGCTCGATATTACGAAAAAATATAGAATTGAACGATACAAATTGAAATAATTGGAAATGAAATCTTGCCTTGACTTAGATTAATTTGATTGATTTGGAGGGGAGGAATGTTCAGGGGTGAAAAAATTTGGAGATGAAAATTAAGATTCTGCCTAATACCTGACAACTTTTTTCTTTTCCAAAAAAAAAAATTTTTTAATTTAGTATATTAATACTCGTAAATCTCATATATGATTCCAGATGCTTAATAAAAAAAAAACATTAATTTTATTACCACGGAACAGCTTTCGTAATACTTTATTATATATACATAGCTAACGCACAGGTACAAATGCCAAAATAATTACAAACGAATTCATTCGTAATTCCAAATGGAATTTTGCATCGATTTTTAACTTGTGATTCAGAAATGAAAAGACTTGGAGATAAAAAAATTAAAATTCCTAACCTATATAATATCCGACAACTTTTTCTTTTCCAAAAAGAAAAGGTGGATCTCACGTCCAGGTATTTAATTAAAAAAAAAAAAAAAAATCATTAATAGTTTTCGTAATACTCTGTAACACGTAGCTAACGCACAATTACAGGTGGCGAAATAATTGCAAGCGAAACTCTTCCAAGTGAAATACGTCTTGTCGAAAAAAAAAAAAAAAAAAATGAGAACGTGAGAGATATTTTTTGAACGGTAATGCACGTATATATCGTCGAAGCGTTTGGGAACGGAGAAGCCGATCGGAGTTAAAAGGAGTGGCAATCACGGTCGTAATCGTTAGATCGAAGGCGCGACGACGTCGTTTCGACCAAGTTTCAAGGGAACCTGCCTGTAAATTTCGTGGCGGGCGTAATTCAAACGATAATTGTTATCGAACGTCACGTCGCGTCGCGTTCGCGCCCCTTCGGGAAACGTGAAGTCGAAACGATCGGGCCTTAACGATCCCAATTGTCATAAATAAGAAAGATGAAATCAATGGCCTCGGTAATAAAAAGTAGCTTCCTTGCCTCCTTCTTTACCTCTTTACTGGCTGAAACATTTGTTTTCCACATTGTCCCATAGTTCGAGAAGAGGAACGGTAGCACCAGAGCCGAGGTTGTCCACGATGCCATCCAAGTCGCCAATATCGCGGACATGGTGAGTGAAAATTGTTTTCTATTAGCTATATACACGTACTGGCAAAAGTTTCATATCCGTGTAAAGTCTAGTGCAATTAAAATGTAGATTTTGTTAGAGTATACGATTCGAATTTATATTAAAAATAGAATTCGTCGTGGTTTTAACTTATATTGAAAATAGAAATAGAAATCTAGTGTATTTAAAATGTTGATTCTGTTAGAGTATACAGTTCGAATTTATATTAAAAACAGAATTCGTCGTGGTTTTAACTTATATTAAAAATAGAACTCGTTAAATTCTTTTAACGTTATATAATTTTAGAATAATTTTAGAATACACATTAGTTCATTCATTCTTAAACATAAAATCATATACGAAGAGCATAAGTTATATGTAGATAGATACAAATCATTTCAATTAAACTTAATTGAAAACTGCATTATATTATTATTAGATATGTAAGATTAGATTTTATTGTCTAAAACTACACTTTATTATAATATTATAATGATGTAGTGTAGTTATTTAATAATAATTCATATACTGTCAAAACATTGCGCTACAGTTGTAATTTATAATTATATTAAAAATAGAATTGATGAAATTCTTTGTTGCAATTTCAAGATATATTACTTTATTCATTCTTTAGTAAAACTATGAAGAGAATAAGTCACAGATACATATATTTTAATTGATTTAATATATTAGAAATTATATTATATTGTATCATATATATTATAATATAATACAATTTTTAATTGTATTAGTTTTATTTCAATTAATAAAATATATTTAAAAAATATATCTATTTTTAATAGGAAAAGAGCGTAAGTCATAGATATATCTACTTCACGTTCAACAATTTTGAAATTCGAAATAGCAATTCTTTTGCAAGGACTTTTTTCCATTCTTTTAATAGTAAACTAGTATTATCATAAAAATTGAAAATGAATCCTTTTTTTACTGTCTTGAAACTTTAGACTACGTTATATAAAAAGATAATTGGATCACGTTCTGAACCACAGAAAGCTACCAACCCTCAATGATCTGAAATTTAATTAAATATAATTAAATGTAAATTTAATTTGAAAATTTTAAATAGAAAAGAAATTGAGCATATTTTAGCTGATTTCTATTGAATATTTTATTTCTTGTTTACGTTTCACGGTGTTTTTGAATGTAATTTATTTAATAATGACCAATATAAACAATAGAGTATAGTATCAGTATAGTAAATAGACAACTCTAGAATGACAATAATGCAAGACTATTTGTTCTCACAAAATAAATTAAGATAAGTTCCCACAAAATAAAGATTTTCTTGTCATCCTGAGAATCGCCAGATTTCTACCGAATCGTAATTCTTGAAATTGAGGATTTTTACGAATTTTTAAATTTCTACGATCATAATCAAAGAATTGAAAAACATAATAAAAAAACAACTGAGAACCATAAAAAAAAAAATTCGTTTTATCTGTCACGTGCTATAACAAATATTCTACGTATCGTACGCGTTCTAACTTTAAATTTCAAAAATTCTAGTAACTATTAGTAATAATAAATGCAAGAGAAAAAAATTTAGTAAAAACCTAATAACCAATAATAAATAAATAATTAATACAAAATCAACGATAATAAATGCAAAGAGAAAAATCAGTAAATAAAAACTGCATTTTCCCCTTTCTTTTTCGCAGTATTTCCGTACGTTAAACACTAGAGTCTCCGTCATATACATCGAAACCTGGCAGGGCAAGAACCAGGCGGACATCACCGCGGGCATGGATATCGGTGTCGCTTTGCTCAATTTAAACGATTACGCGATGCGAAGGATGTTCCAAGTTTCTCACGACACCACACAGTTACTCACGTAAGTGTCGCCAGATATGATACCGACAGATCCGGCCAAGTCTGATCGTTCTCTCTCCAAGGGATTGCTCATGGAAATTGTAATTCGTTCAAATGCACAGGGGTGAAACGTTCTACGGTGGAGAATCGGGGGTGGCTGTACCTTCGACCGTCTGCAAACAGAAATCCGTAGGGATCAGCGTCGATTTGAACACCTACGAGCCTCATCTTTTAGCTGGTACTATGGCTCACATGATCGGCCACAATATCGGCATGAGCCATGACGATGGAAGTTAGTTAAGAAGAATAATTTAATAATCGAAGATTTCGCCGTTCGTACGTCTCGTTTTTTATCTCTTTGGATTTATGGTTGTCTGTCGCGAAAGAATTAGTGTTGCACGATATTATGTTAGTTGTAACAACTAACATAATATCGTTGACAATATTTATCGATATTAATCGTCGAAATACCAACATTTGTTACTTCTATTTTATTTATTATTCATATTTGTTGCTTACAACGCGTAAACACGGGTACAGAAGTGAAGCACTTCGTGACATTTATTTTTCCCACGGTTTCCGGCAAATAAAGATAAAAATTAACGATTGATGAAACAATGAATCGGTTCCATTGATTTATTATTTTTATTGGAGAAATACATTTATCTTCGATTCGAATCGAATAAACCATTTGCAACGAATGTTATTTTAATTTTTATTCGCCAGAGAAATAGCCGCGATTATCTTCGAGACGACATTAGCCGAAGGACATTATCATCACGCTGTGAAATTTGAACATTTATGCGCGAAATTTCTAATTAAAGTTTAATTAATCATATTAATATAATTACGTGTTATAATTTCAATATCACGTGTTAATTTAACTGTAATATAATTCGATACGTGATTAATACATCATAATTGATAATTTAATATTACAATTCTTCACGATCCAAAGAATTTCTTTCAATTCAGCGATTTATCTTGAAAATAAGAGACGAACGGACGGTTGAAAGATATGTCGCTACGTTTATTTATTGATCAAAGATATTTCTATTTGTCAAAAAAAAAAAAAAAGAAAAAAAAGAGAAAAAGAAAAAAGAAAGAGTCGAAGAAAGATAGCTTGCTAAAAATTGGAATTGATCGCAGGAAGCGAGTGTATCTGCCGCGAATGGCACGGATGCATCATGGCTCAATCGATCGTGGGCTTGGAGAACGTTCAGCCGTACACGTTTTCCGAGTGTAGTAAAACAGATTACATAGAGTCGTTAAGAAGCGGCAACGGCTTTTGTCTTTTGAATAAACCAAACGAGGTAAGAGAGACCAAGGAGACCAGGTAAGAAAATCTAGTTTTACTCTCGTGGTTGAAGGAGGCTAGTCGAACGAACCCCATCGAATCGCGTCGCGTCGTCCGTCGAGAGTCGTTCCGTTTTTATTCGCTTCGCGTCTTGGAAAATCTTCTTCTTGGAAAGTCAATCGTGCATTCTTACGAGTTACAAGAAATTCGAGATTTATACTGTCATAGTTACCGGAGAGCCTGGAGTTACGATCGGATTTATCTCCTTTAACAGTCAAGTAAAGTTATGAATTTCGAACGAGAATACACGTGATTTCTGTTACGTTTCGAGAGTCTTCTGCAAATGATGAAAAATGTAGGAAAGTATGTTCTACAGATTTTTACGATGGTTCTCCAATGATTTCAAAGATGTTCGAATTTAGATGTTTGAATCTAGAATTTTCGAGAATTTCGAAAGCATGGTAGTGACACATCTTTGATGAAAAACAAACTTATAGAGATAGAGACAAAAGAAGGATATAGGAATAGAGAGAAAAGTAAAAATTTTAAGCTGTAAAACGAGACGAGATTGTTGTGTAATTTTTTTTTTTTCATGGAGTTACAATAGTAACAAAATATTGCAGATGTAAATCATTATAATTCAAACATTAATAATCAAATAAAATAATTTAATTAATTAAACTAAATAATTATGATTCTGTTTAAACAGAAATCAATATTAATTTTGATAAGAATACTCGTATCTTTTTAACAAAAAAAAAAAAAAAATCTGAAATTCTACAATTTTTCATCAAGTGTGCTAATATTTTCATCCATATTTTTCCTAATTTTCTCACTGTCGATTCCTATTAAAAACAACACATTGTACATTTGTTCTACTTGAATTTTCTTTACTATTAATTCAAAAATATTAAAAATACTCTATCCGAGTCCCTTATTCAGAATAAACTGTTAAAGAATTAAACAAGTTTACAAAAGAGTTTAACGTTGAATAGCCCACCTCATTACTATACTATTTATTTGACGAGATCAATCCATTGTGACACAATGAAAGCGACACATTGTGCAGAGCCACAGTGGAACCTCGTTTATGCAAACTAGTTAATACCGGGTCTCAGATATACGATCTCATAATTGACTAACTTCTGTTATCCTTATCTACTATCTCTTATTACTCAACAAATAAGAGAAAGTTAGTGAGCTTTATTGGGCTCTATTATCCGAAACTCATCGGTTATCCGAATGACACTATCTTGCCACGTGTTGGGATAAACAAGATTCTATTGTATGTTAAACCTCTCGCTACCGTGAACGGAATATGTATCTCGCCACAACTACGTTAATTCAAATTAATTTAATTAAAAGGTAATTTAATAAATGAAAAAAAAAATTCTAGAAAAAAGATTTCAATATTTAACATGTACATCCGAAATTAACGATCAATTTCACATACATCCGAAATATAAATATAAATTGTTATACCCTCAGCATGTAAAAATAAATTACAATCAACCATCTCTCGTGACGCGGCATTCTAAAAGCAAAAATTGGAACAACTTTCATAGTGTTTGCCCTGTTCATGTAGCATGAATCTTTCCATTACACTGTTTCATTACGTGTTTTTTATTACGTGTTTCTACCAAGTTTTGAATACAACAAATTCTTTTGTAATCCAAAGATCAACATTCCAATCCATAGTTTATGTTACGTAGTTTTCATAAATATATATTCAAGAAAATATATGATCATATATCTGGAACAATTATATAAAATATGATATACAATTTCTTTACAAATTGTTTAAACAAATGATGTACACCATTGAACTTGTCTTTAAAAAATACCAATTGCATCAACAATATCTGTATAATAATTTTCGAGATATTTGTCGAGATAGAGTCCGGACTTTGAGCGTAGCTTACATCCCGTTAACGTGAACCGATAACCCCTTTAACGATTGTCAATAAAAAAAAAACTACGTGTTACATATATATATGTGTGTTTTTTAAGAAACACATTTTAAACTAAATTTCGTTAAAATTGATGATTGACCTTTCAGTGCGCTCCCTTTTAGTACCTCACAACTTTTTTATACATCGCCTAGAACTGCAAAGCACCGTCGTAAAAACAGAACGCGTAAAAATCTCGTTAAAAAGAACGTACTACTTTTCAGTAGAGACATTTTGTAAAAAATAAGGTATCGGCAAAAGAGAAGCTGAAATATTCAAATATGCAAAAAACCGAACATTTGAATATTAAAATAAAACAAGAATCGCGCTCTGAAAACAACTTGGTTAACACTTTACCGACCGGTGGCCTATTAATCGGCTACTATTTACC
>WIUT01005071.1:0-15721 GCA_010645135.1 Tetragonula clypearis | reverse complement strand
GTAAAAGTATCCAAAAACTCCATACGAGATACGACATAACTGCTCTCTCTCTCTCTCTCTTTCTTCGCACAAGCAGAACGACACGAACAATCATGCAATAAGCACGCCCACAACGAGTAGCAGCTGATAATACCATTGTTTTTAACACGTTGTTGCACACGTAACATTATCCTATGCGTGTATAAATTGTACGATTAACGAAGCCGGCTACGGGCCGGTGTGCACGATACAAGAACCAACACTAAAACGTTTATTATAAACCGTTATTACATCGTGACATCTTTCTTCCTTTTTTTTTTTCTTTTTCCTTTTTTCGTCTCGTTTGTCTGCAAGCTCAAGAATGATTGATCGCTAGAAAATGACGGCACCATGCACTTACTTTAGATCTACCACGTAGACGGTACTGTAACACGATTTTTTTTCTTTTTTTTCTTTTCTTTTCTTTTTTTTTTTGTTTCTGAAACTTTTAAATGTATCGACATCTAAGGAAGATTCGAGATCCGCCGGTAATCCGTCGCGCGTCTCCTCGCGAATCCTGTGACTAGATGCATCCTGAGACATTTACGTTTTCCGTTTGCGACCCAGAGAAACCTCTATTTCTATTTCACAATTCGAATACGCTTCGGTGATTCTTCGTACAAGCGCGATTGATTTATCCTCGTTTCTTTTTTTCCTTTTTTTTTTTTTTTTTTTTTTTTTTAACGTTAAGTACTTTTCACCGTACTGTAGTGTGATCGTACAGAATCGTGCCGCGAGATGTCACGCTGCGGCGATTACCGACGCGGCCACCAAAAAAAAAAATTCACTCGCTCCGAATTACACTCTCATTTACGCCGCGCTCTCCTTTCACGCTTCTCACTCTTCTCGCGCCCTTTTCGCACACTTTGTCACCTCCGTTCCCGCGATCTTGCCCACGATCTTTTCGTTCCTTACCGCCTACCGAGAACCAACCCAACTCGAGTACCACGTCACCTGCATCGTTACCGAAGCAAAACACTTGAGACTCAGATCTACCGAGGTGGCTAAACGGACGTGCGTGTAAAAAAAGAACCGTCACCGTAGCGTGCGCTAGGTCGTAAGGTAAGCGAGCGACAGTTGCCGATAGTCGGTAATCGAGTATCAATTGCAAACAATGAAAGCTGTGCGGCACACGCGTTCCCCTTTGAGTCAACGACCGGCGTTCTGTCTATCCGGAAGAAAGAGCGACTAGCATTCGTGACACAGCGAAACGACGAGTAGACGAGAGTCGCATGGATCGTTCGCGATGTTATCATGTTTTCTCGAACATTTCATCCGATCGTCGCATTTACACTTCGTTGATCTCTGTTTCGTCCTTTCAGCCCTTTTGATCCCGCGGATTGTTCGCCACCGACTGACACGATCCTTTCACATTTCCTGTCCCATTCGAATGGTCACACGGGCGACACGCTCTCACACACGAAACCAATTCGGATGAATCCACGTGATTCAGACTCGCTCGTTTTTTAAAGCCTATTAATAATTCTTCTTCGTCTCTGCTGATTAATTATACATTCGCGTGCGAAAATACCAAGAAATATCCTCGCAAAAAGTTAAGCTGGACGGCTTTGATCAAAAATTAGGATCTCTTTCGAAGGACGTGAATGTCAGGGAGTAGGAAGTGTTGCGGGGTGTGATGGTCATGGTCATGGTGAATGGTTATGCAATGTGTGTGTGTGTGTGTGTGTGTGTTTCTTGGAATCGGGGCAATCCAGTGTAGACGTAGCACTGCGGAAAAAAGCGTCGATCGCCCCCTGCGAGAGTGCCTCCTTGTGCAAACGTGTGTCTCTCCTCGTCTCTAATTGTAAGTGTCGGCATATTTTTTTTAATGTAATGTACTTTCGCGGAAAGATCTGTGTCTGAGTGTACGTGTACACGTGTCGTTCACGTTTTCCCTACGTCTCGTAAAACTGAACTTCGCTGAGTGCTTAGCCCAAAAAGTGTCTCGTTATCGCGAGCAGCAATTACGTGATTGGCGCAGAAATACAATTCTCTCCCTCATCTCTCATGTTGCTCATTCGCTCGTCGACACCTTAGCACGGAATTATGCGTGTATGTATATAATATATAATATATATATTTTTTATATATATTTATACGCTGTAGAGATAATCGTATTTACACGGGGGACGTTACTCTAGCACTAGACGGTGTGGTCACCGGAGACGATAGTCACACGTGTGTCCCTTTCACGCGCGGTCACGGCGTTGTCACACAGAGATTTTACTCGCGATTCCCTTGCCCGCGAGTCTACTGTCCGAGGATCTGATCACGATTGCATGATTGCGCCACGCACCCTCGTACGGGGGGGGGGGGGAGTCGAGAGAATCGGCCTTCGAGAGTATTCGCAAGCGTACAGATAGATTGAAGAATGTGTTCGTAATTGACTAGCGGTTCCGCGCGAGAGAGAGGGAGGGAGAGGGAGAGAGAGAGAGAGAATGTGTGTGAATTACGCGTATCTGTTTCTATTTTTCTTCGTTTCGCCTTTCGTGGATCTTTGATTTCTTTCCTCCTCTTCCTCCTCCTCCTCTCTCTCTCTCTCTCTCTCTCCCCCTCGGTTTTTGCAGGGCTAGAAAGCTCGAGGCAAGTGTCGATACGCAATCGATATCGCGGAATAACGCGCGCTCGAGCCCGGCCAGAGTTTTCCCGAAGTGCTCGAAATTTTCGCCCCCAGCTTCGGTGCGCTTGTGCATGGTCATCGATTCGCACGGAAGCACTCGAAATATTCTCCCGCAGAGACGCGAGAAAGCGAGTATCTCCCTTCCGTTTCATTTTTTTTTTTTTTGTTTATTGCTAAAACGCTGAATATATCGTGAGTATATCTGCTGCTCGGCGACTACCTGCTCTCTGCGCCCACTACTTGATTGTAACAAACGATTACGAAAGCGTCGTTGCTCGTTGCTCCTATCTGTAAACACTCGAGAAGATCAGACCCGAAGCTCATCACTTCGCTGCGTCTGATCCCGGCGTTATTGCACGATACGTTCCCCTTGCTTTTCTTTTTCGAATTCGACGCGTCACGATCGAATCGTAGATCTGCACGAATGGAATTGTACACACGGTCGGATGTCGCGAGACTGGCGTTTGGGTAGACGTTGCGTGCCGTACATGACTGACAATGAGAGGAATGTTGCGATGTTGCGCAAGGAAGACGAACGACAGGTGAACTATGTTCGTGCCTCGTTCGACTTCGCTAGACGTACGCGAAACAGTCTCAGTAGCGTTGCTGGAACTCATGATGCCATCTGTTGAAGTCAATGTGGAAGATCACGATCGACCCATTAGCCAGGCCAGCTAGAAGAAACCTGGAAAGAACGGTTGAATAAATTACAATTATCGTAATTTTGAAACGAGCAACGAAGAGACGGCCATTTCGAATTTCGAATTTGCTTTTTCTAGATTTGCAAGGTGCTCGATCAGATTGTTAATCTGAATGAATTTCCGCCATGGAACCGAACTTTATTTTCTTAACGCGTGTTCAGTGCATCGCGAAAATACGAAAATACGAAAATTCATTTGTTTCTACAAAGTATGTAAGCATAGTGTTAGACGCTCTTTCAAATTTTCTAGCTCGTTATGAACCGTATCATCGAATTCTTGATCAGATTAAAAATCGTCGCTATCACTTTGACATAATATCTCGAGATACTAATGATTTTTGTGTTTTCTGTTTCGTCGCCGATAACGAATCCATTAAATACTTTAAAGCGAATGTGCTATGTTGATGAATGTTGCAAAATATTGATTCAAAGTTAGACTGCATTTTGGGACAAGAAATACATGATGAGTGTCTCATCACATATACCCAAGGAATCAATGCAGAAATCGACTATTTCTTCATTATAGAGTTAACTTATTAACTTGAATTAAGTTCCTTTTAGATATTTTAGCAATTTTCCTCACTCCAGAGATTCATGATTTACAAAAAAAAAAAAAAAAGAAAATCAAGTTTGAGCAATTCTAATATAGCTAACAAGACTATTAAACACTTTGACCTTGATCTTTTTAATAACTCCCGAAATTAAACATAAAAGCAGTGCGTTCTTTTTCGCAAATTGTTGTAAATTCTCGTTGTTATTATTGCTTTCCCATGTACCTTTTCCCTCTTTGATAAGAGCTTTTCCCTTTTAAATGAATGAATAAATAAATAAATAAATTTGAAATTAAAGAGATAAAACGATCTCCAATTGTGAAAGTAGTGCATGAGGTACACTTACTTTTGGTCGTGTGACAATGCCAATGAACGCACGCTGCTTTCACAAGCTGGGAATGCATAGAGAAGAGCTAGATTAAACGTCCTCCAAACTTCTACGATTCGTTTGTCACCACCTGTCATTAAGTACTCGCCATCTCTGCTAAGAAGGAGACACTGCAAAGTGAAAATTGCACGTATTTGTAGTAGATGATTGGTAGGTAGAACTGATCGGTATTGTTGAACCGATTGTCGAACGAATTACCTGAAGATTATCGTTATGAGACTCGTGGCGAAGCCGTTTTCCATTTATAGTGAATGCTGCTATATGCCCGCGCTCGTAATTCACGACGATAACACCTTCCCGCGACATAGCGATATTTTCAGGCGAGGAGAAGCCACTTGGCGCCTCCAGCGATCTTAGAAGATCACCGAAAGTCGTGTGCACAAGAACCGGTCCGTCTACGGAACAGAAAACAATTCGTCAAACAATTCCTGAAACAGTATCTTCGGACTCAGTAACTTCTGGCAATTAAATTTAAAAGAACAGAAATTCCAGATATCACGTATCACTCGAGTCACGTACAGTAGGAGCCAGAAACAACCAAGCCCAGTTCAGCTGAGATAACAACAGCAGTCACTGGTTGCTCGTGTCCCGTAAGGGTTGCCCTTGGTGCTGGTGCTTCACCCTCGCCAACGATCGTCTGCGTTCTGGCGTTCCAGTGCCACAACAGCACCGTGCAGTCAGCACTTCCAGACGCTATGTAACAATCAGACGTGATGTTGCATTCACTGCGTGACAGACACGTGACGACACCGTAGTGACCGAACACGATTTGTACGATTTTCGCTGAAACAAAAATGATGAAGATACGTCAATCGTTCTGCCTGCATTCTTTTTCCAGCTGACGTTCCTCTTTATTATTCGTAAATCCGTCATTTACCAGTTTCGGTGGAGAACACGCGGAAGCTATTATCCCAGAAACCGCAAGCGACCAAAAATCTACTATCTACCGTAGTGACGAAGCAATTGCTCCTTATCTTTAGCTTCTGGCTGAAATTGTCGCCCAAGTGACGTCGTAACGTTGGATTCGAGCTGTTCGCCGCTTGAGCTGAAACAGTAGTCAGTACATTATTAGAATAACTCAATTTTCACTGACCGCTCTCCACTTGTGTTCTTTCGGTGCACTTACATAAAACAGGATCCATCGACAATGGCTGATTAGCGGCTTGCGCCTGCGGAGTATCCGCGTAACTTGGCGACTGCACGGATGCTATAAAACCGTGAATGTGTTCGTGTGAATGTCAACGATTCAGTTTCTCAACGACTGAAATGAAAGCCACCCTTTCGCTGTGCAACCAAATTACGAAGAAAGAAAAAGGAAAAAAATAAAGCGAATGAAAGTGAATGAACTGTTTCGTCCTCGCTTGTCCTCTCCGGCTGCCAACAGCGAAAGGGTTGAATTTTGAAAGTAAATACCCGCGTAATTAGTGTTCCATCTGTTGACAGCGAATTGCTGTCCAGTGGTGACTGTGACAACGGATGGTAAGGGTAACTGAGGATACGTGTTCGCCGAGATATGACAGATTGGCGAGTTCGACGGGAACTTGATGGTCATGCACACGTCGTCCGGGATACTCGAGAACATCATCGGCGACTGCAACACGGGTGGCAACGTCTTGTCAAACTTTGCGGTACTCTTCTCGTTCAGGACGATTGAACAGAAAGAAAAGCGTGCATTGTACACCTCTGTAGGTAAATTTATCGTAACTCGTTGAATGAATTCGAGAGCGGTGGCTCGGTTAGAGATGTCGAGGATGAAGTTTAGTATTCTGTTAAGCACATCGGATGGATAGCGAATTTCTCACTCAATATTTTATCGTTAACGTTTTGGTGAAACTTTGCTTCGTAACGAGGTATACAGAGTCTGGTATAATGTTTCCCTCGTGATTCTCTGATTCTGTGATTTTCACTTTCTTTCGAAGTAGATTTAGTTAGCAAACGTAGCGACAATTGGATGACGCAATGAGAAGAAGCACATTTATATTCATCTAAGCGAACAAAAATCACAGAAGCGTGAAATGTATTAGTACTGGATCCTTTGCGGAACAGCTTCGCGTCTCAATTACAAAGTATAGTTTGAAAAAAAGGGGGAGCCATCTAACGAAAACTGCAAACTATCAAACTGTAAACTAACTCGGCATTCTAGTCGCGAATTTTTCTATAAATCGGTGCCACTACTCTAAAACTAACAGAATACTTTTAGTAACTTCACACCCTTGTTGAATTGTTAGTCTAACTCGCACTTAAAGGTCCTTTTCTCCTTTCTCTCTAAACGGATTACTTACATATACATTGCACACTCTTCTTATTACACGTATTCTACAAAATGCTACGCAACGATGAGACTATTGAGAAGCACAACGTACTATGAAATGAACATTGTTTACCAAATGCATAGCCGAACTTCTCGGGGGATGCGGCTCCATTAAAAGTTGCGATGGTGTTTGGCCAAAGTTTCGTATTTGATTTTCTATGGCCTCTCTCATGACCGGATCGGTTATCGTATCCAGATCCACGCTACCCTCGTACGTCAGATAGTAGAAAACGTTCGTTGCTCGAATAGCTTCAGGACCTGAAAACGAATTTTTACATTCTCAACCTTCCAACGAACATTTCGTAATTAATCCATACGATCAAACCCTCCAAGTGCAAGAACGTCAAGTTTTTCAGTAGGAAGAGAAAAGTCCATTAAAATTGTTTAAAGAGTTAAAATCATTCATCCAAACTTGCAAACAGAGTAGCTAGGTCCTCACAGTTCCTAGATTACTTGCGTGTAAAGAAACAAAAATACGTTCTTCTAATGCTTCTATTTCTACTTTCCAGTAGAACTGTAACAACAAACACTAAATTGCAATAATGGCTGAGAATCTGATGACTTTTGGCAGTGTTTTTTCCACAAAAAAAAATTCTACAATTTCCAATCTACTGATGGAAACCGCAGTTTTCGCCGAGTAGATATTTATTCTGCTATCACGATCACTTAAAAATATTATACATTTCCCGAGCCATTGATTTAATTTTACCAACGAGTGAACCGTGGAGTCTCTCGCGTTGCACGTCTTTCCGAGAGACAACCGATTGCTCGTGGCCGGTATATCCGGTTGCCTGGTACTCTCGCGCAACCAACTGTAAACGTGGCGCGTATTAGGGGTGGCACGCATTGTCGCGACCGGCACACGTGCCTAATTGGTTGGGACAAGACCGGGAGGAAGCTAACTAAAAACTAATTCCTTCCATACGCGCGCCGGCAACAAGCGCCGGCACCCGGCGACTGCATCTTGGCGTCAGCATCTTCGCAGAAGTGCCGGATATAGAGGCGCCACCGTCAATTACCATCGGTGGAAATCTAATTTGACTCGACCGCGCGTGTCCCAACAGCCGGCCTAGCCAACTATGGATCGCGCCATTGTGCGGATGTCGTGTCGATTCACGTCCGTGAAAAGCTTTACGCGGAAAGATTAATGCCACTTGGATTTCGTCGGACTTCCACGGCTTCGATTCGTCTTCCTTTCTTTTCTAATAGCTTTTTCGATACTCGTATTTTCTTTTCTTTTTCTTTCTTTCTTTCTTCTTTCTCTCTTCAAGAAGATAGCCGATCTTACCTTTCTGCTTGTAGCCAAATATCAAATCAATCCACTGGTGTAATTGACAGGACACGAACTCCGACTCGAGGGCCTGTAATTAAATGATGAAAGAAAAAAGAAAAAAATATAAGTTTCAACGCACATCCGAATCGAATGCAATTGTCGAAACTTACCATTCGATTGATTCGTATAAATTCTTCCGGAGACGATGCCCAAGGTGGTAGTTCAACGTCGCCAACCACGCTGCCATCCTCTTGCCTGCCCAAGCGATACCGATTGCTGTTCACTAGCATTTCCGGTAGGAAGAAGAACTCCGGAATCAGCTCCTATTAACAAGAATAATTTGTTGCAATACATCTGATAGATAGGCATTCGAAGATAAAGAGGAAAGTGATGTGAACCTTAACGTCCGAAGTATCGCGTTGGCAGTTCTTCCAAGACAGAGCGATCGAGGAGAACAAACGATTCGGATGATCGAATTTGCCACCTTGTAGCGCCAAGAACATCGTTGTCATCGGCTCCTGAAATATCAGATTCGCAATACGAATATGAATAATACCAGTTCTTCGCTGAATGTTCTAATTCTCCAAATCTTGATCGATCGAACTAACTGACGTCAAAATGCACACAGTAAATCACAGTAAATTGAAATTGCTACAAGCTTGAAAATTTGTACTTTCGAAATGCGTCGTTCATTTTATTCCAAGACGTAAAATGAAGAAACTCTTCTTCTCCGAGATACTCTTGGACTGCCATAATGTGTAAAAGTATTGAAAAAAAAAAACAAAATGTTTTGAATCTGCAATAGATTCGAAGATCGTAGCCTCTTCTTGAACACCCGAAAATTTGGTATATGATTATTTTTCGTCAAGAAATTGTCACAATTGTCATCGTTTTCGAGCAATCTTCTCTCTTCCAACTTGGTGAACTTTCGACCGAACGATGTTAACTTTTTGTCCGAACGGAGAATTCTCCAAAAACTCTGCCACGCGTTTTTGCCCCAAGAGGATAGCGAGGAAAATCCTGAAACCGTCACGCGAGAAGACCGCCGAGACGTCAATTTGTTGTATGGTTTCGCGCTTAAAGTCCTCTCATTGGTCGTCCGTCAGTCGTCCATTCGACTGACAGGCTGATGAATGTTAACAGAGGACCTCCTGTGATCCGGCACACGAGTTTCACGCGTAGGCGTCGAAGACGCAGAGCTATGATTTACAACCCTGTCGGCGGGCGAGATTTTCGACAAGTTGCGCCCGCGACGTTTACAATGACGCGAGAAAACGAGCGTTTGAAGCCTGGAACTATGTTTGCCGCGCCACGTCTTCGAAAGTCCGCGATCAGGCGAAACGGGACAAGAAGCGGTGCAGTTATAAAGCAATAAACTGTTTACGATGTAGTATATTCTTGCGAGAAAACAGCGGGGTGTCTCGCCGGTGAAACAACAGTAAAATCGTCTTATCGACGTAAATGTCGACGATTTGTATGTAAATGCGAGGAAATCATGCTCGTTGGTACGAGCTTCGCCATCTATATCGGATTCGATCGTGTAATGGATTGTACCGATAAATCGAATCGTTTATTTATTTATTTATTTCGTGAGGAAAGTTCATCGGGATAAAATAAGACAAAATGCAACTGCAACGATGATGAAGAGGCAAATATAAAAGGGACAATATTACACTTGCGAACGAGGACACATTTTATGTTTAATCCGAGACTGAGAGTTATTGAAAAGATCAAGATCAAAAGTTTTTAATGATCTTGTTGGCTATATTAGGAAGGTGTAAAAGATAGATATAAAATCGTTCGAAAAACGGCACTTAAATTCAATTCTTGTAATAAAGAAATTAATAAAGAAAGAAAGAAATGAAACTTGCTCCTTGTTTTCGTCTTGCTCGGCCTGGCGAGAGCAATGAAATTAACATATCCGATATCGACAAAGTAATAAAAATTGTAACGATACGTGTAACTTTGAGATTGGAAGAAGAGGAAACTGATGAAATGCATGGATTTGAGAAGGCGGGCCTCGTTGATTGCCAGGGCGTTTCGACGCCCCCAAATTAGCGTGTGGATACTACCGGGTCCGTCGAAATTTATGGCTCGAGGTAGACAAGTTTTTAAAATAGTCCGAACTCGAGAATCAGACGATTTCGTTGAGACACTCTACGTTGTTCCGGGCTTTTAATTGACCTCTGTTTACAAAATATCGAGTCGAGAGGGCATTTTTTTTCCTTTTCATTTTTATATATTTGAGCGAACTGCGAACTTACGAGAAATAGAATATTTTTAGTCGTGTAGTCGAAAATAAGTACCGAGCTAACACTTACCACGCGTATCATCCAGTTCAAAACAAAAGCAGCTGTGGAATAGTGCGTGCCGTAATGGAACGGCGGTATACTGTCATGCTCCCAACTTTGAAAGCGTTCCTCGAAATAAGCCCTTCTACTTGGATTCAACGCGCCGATCGGCTGAGCAGACATAGAAAAATTTCAGTGAGCATCAGCATGGATGAAATATCAATATCATCGATGAAATATACCAATGATACATTTTTCTTTATACCTTTGATAAATCACGATAATTGCTGGGCAGACTGAGATCGAGCTCTTTCGTCTCGTAATTGGTCAACACCCAAGGGAACACGGGGTACTGGTTCAAGTCGTTGTAAGTTCGACCTGAAAATGAACAACTCACGCTTTATCGAGCAATTTATCTCCAGAAAATTTCGTTCAAGATACATTTACCAAAAGAGTAATTGTACGAAAGCATATGATCATAAACACTTCTGTTCGCTCTCTTTGATTAAATAATTAAACGAAGACAACGCTGAATGAATGTCCGCTAAAACGATCTAAACAACATTTACGTAGTAGTAAATACGCGAGAAGTTTAAACGGGGCCAGAAATAAATAAGACATCAACATCAGCGTCTTCCTTTTAATGCGTATAATCACCGGCCTAATTTTTTGCCCCATTTTCAGCCCCCGGTCACTCTTCTTTCTCGCGCCACCCTCGTATACTACAAAAAAGAGAAAGAGAGAGAGAGAGAGAGAGAATGCACACTTCCAGACCCTCTAATTCTATTTTTACGAAATGCACGCCGCAAGTTCCGTTCGGTGGGGTGCGAGGTGCTCCGTTTAGTAAGCGCATAACTCAGACCGTGACGGCTAATCGTTCCTGAAATTGTCACTTCTGAAGGTCTCGCCCCCTCTCCCACCCCCTCGGAATCCCATTCCGAGATGCATTAGTGATGCCAGCGTGGCTGCAAGAGTGCCTCACTTTGTCTAATCTCCCCCCTTCTCCCACCCCCTCCCTGTCGCTAATTAAAACCCGTCAGCAAGTTTGTCAGGCGAAGCCTGACCTCCCCATCCTCTTGTCCTTCGCCTCGGATCATTTACTTACGCGCGCGTTTATTACTTTGCTTACGATCCGCCGGTTCGTCGACAGGCACCGAACGCTTTCTTCGTATCCTCTTTCCTTTAACATTTCTTAACTTCACTTCTTTTTTTAACGTGTATCGGCAAAGTTGGTGTGTTTACGTTGAAGTGAACTGTATTGCGTTGAACAATGGGACAGAAATATAAGGGATGATTTGATACAGAGACTATACTATAAATTTTTATGACAAAAGAATCGCAAGTTTTTTGTAATTTCTAATCATCGTTTCTAGCGTGTTTTTATTTTTTCTTTTTTTTTTTGGACACGAAAAGTATCATGCTAGTTCTAGCATATTGATAAAAATATTTTCTAAAGTAATGGGCAGTATACACCGTCGTGCAGATAAAGAAATAATAATCGCAATCCGCTGATTCGTCTGTAGGAACTCCATCAAGCACTCACCTCGACGCTACCTAAGTTTTTACGATAGAAGAATCGCAAGTTTTTGTAATTTCTAATCATCGTTTCTAGCGTGTTTTTCTTTTTTCTTTTTTTTTTTTTTGGTCAAGAAAAGTATCATGCTAGTTCTAGCATATTGATAAAAATATTTTCTAAAGTAATGGGCAGTATACACCGTCGTGCAGATAAAAAAATAATCGCAAAATCTTTGGGAGCAATCCGTTGATTCGTCTGTAGGAACTCCATCAAGCACTCGATTCGGTGCATTGAAACAAAAACAAACAGGCGTGGAAGGAACGGGGAGGGAAAAAAAGGGAGAGGGGAACTCGGCGGCGAGAGTCGGTGTGCACAAGCCTTGGCCACAATGCGTCGTAAATCGTGACGCTGCACGACCGTCGGTCGGACGTAAATAATAGTAAGGCCGCGTTATGCATCAAAGTGATTATTAATGGTAGCGTCGAGGTGAGTGAGCGCTCTGAGAACGCTTCCCGACACACGGGAATGCTCGGCGACACGCGCGCCCTCTCTCTCGCCTTCGCCCTTTGCTTTTTTACCTAACTCCACCTCCGCCATCGTCGTCCCTCGCGGATGGAACAACGTTATAATAAGTGCTAGCAGCGACGAGAGGCTCGTTTTTAACTCGCCACTCGCCGAGATTTAAAGGGACACCGGGCCTACAGAGAAAAATTGGCAGGAAGTCCTGCGAAATGGTTCCCGGACTCTGCGCGACTGGCTCGCCTCGTTACGCTGCTGCTCGTGTCTTATTTCGTTGAGGGGCTAACCACTTTGTTCGAAAATATTCAAGTTACATGCAATTATTAATTAAATATTGACTATGATTCTCTTAGAGGTTCAGAACCTTTCTATAGCAAGGATTGCACATCTCGTTGATTTCTATGCTCAAAGCTAGTCAATTAAATTCGCTTGATTTTCTAAATGCGCGACTGCGTAGCCTGATGGTAATAAGATATAAGAATCGCTGAAAACCGTCGTCGTTCAAACAGATAGTTTCTTGCGGAAGAATAAATTAAAACGAGATAGGTATCGCAAAGCAGCGTGACATAAACGCATAGCAAATACAATCCACGGAAAACATGAAGCCCTCCATATAAGCATTCCACCGTGAAACGCTCCTTACTCGAATACTTCCAATGCAGAACTTGAACGATACAATCGGTAAGTATTCATTGTTCCATCGCGGATCTAACATGTATGGAGTCAGGCCAATGCGAAAAGATATTTTAGCGGATGATGCAGCGCGATCTATTCCAGAAATTCGTGTTGTATTATTTGTCTAAATTTTTACACGTATCTTCGTGCATATTGTACATTACAATCTACATTATTCAGAATTTATCAAACCTTCATTCACAACGAGGAGCATAACTGTACCAAAGACAATGAAAAATTGTCGATAATTTAAACTTGCACAATTTCGTTGAAAGAAAATCATATAGCGACCCACTTGTTTCGTTTAAAAACGTGATGCCTCTACTTTGACAGTCGAAGTTCGTTTTCGAGATGGTTTTACGTTACTAAAAGAATTTTTTTCGTAGCTAAATTTACCATCATTTTGAAGATTGAAGTCCTTCATAACGAGCCCCCAAAAATTTGTTTCCACAATTTTCTTCGCCATTTTACTAGACGTTGATTATTCGAATTAAACAATAAAAATTCGAGAAATCTTTTATTTCCCTAATGTTCCAAGTTCAATAAAATGGTTAAAAAAAAAATATCGTACAACAAATTTTAAGGGCTTTCGGCAAAGGAAAAGCTCCAAACCTTACTGGATTTAGTTGTGAAAAATATTTTTACACGAGTTCGAATTTTCTTGAACCTTCAAGAAAGAAGAATCCTCCGCTTTCTCACTTGTTGCATGATGTAAAATCATCTCTGAGAAAAAAAAAAGAAAAAGGGAAAAACGAATTCACGACTGTTAAAACAGAAGCATTCACGAGACCAAATGGATCGTTGCGCAATTATTTTCACAAAATTATTTCAGTTTAAATTATCGACAATCTTTCATTGTCATTGTGCTGTTGCGACCACGTTATCCAACGCTCTTATTAGTCCCTTCCTTCCAGACTCACGCGTACACACGATCAAAAAGAAGTTAAAAGAAAGAAAAAAAAAAGGAAACTCCTGGAGCGAACAATTAATTAGAGAAATTCTGGCCGGCAAATATCAGGAGTACGCGTACACCCACGCGCGAGCCGGCTCGCATCGGGACACGCAGCCTATCATATTTACATCGGCTCTACTGTCATTAATTTTTGATAAACCAATGCGACCAAGAGCAAAGAAAGTAGAGGACTGGATCGGATGCGGGAGCCTGGTCGCAGGACCGGTTCGTTTTCGCAACGTGTTCTCCCGGTCGGGCCTTGCTTGCCCAATTGTCTGTTGCCCTCGCGATCGCGCGCTCCTCTTCATCCCCGCAGCACTCCGTTCACCGACTATTTATTCGTACAATTAATATATAATGCTCGTAAATACACGGACACCCTCCGGCGTTTCGCCCCGCGATGTACAAATAATTACGCGTCCGCGGTGATCCTCGTCATTAGGCGCGCGCAATTCGCGTGCTCGTGGCTAGCCCCGCGTAAATTCTACGTTTACGTAATTCGCGACCTGTGTCCGCCATCGGTTTCTTCACGATCGAAGAGTGAAGAATTTTCAGCGAGTTGCCTTCTTCCGGCGTTTCTCACTTTCCAATTTTTCAATATATTTCTCCAACAATCCTTTGAACCCCTTCTACATTTCGTACGTAACAACGTAAAAAAACGGCTCTCCAATCTCCGATTATAATTTCACGGCAACTTTCCCTCCCTGAAACGCCGCGACGAAACCAACCACCCCCTGGATGTTCTCTATATCCGTCGAAACGGCTGATCAACGTGATCCCCCTAAAAAAAAAAAAAAAAAAAAAAAAGAAGAAAGAAGAAAGAGAAAAAAAAGCGATAAGGAGGAGAGGGCGAACGTCTCGAGTTTCGTGATTTAGCTCGCGACGCGACGCGAGCGCACAAAAGGGGCAGCCGATATTAAACCGACGGAGAAACAAAGGCGCGGCTTCCATCTCGCGTGGGGAAGCGGAGAACGCCGAGCCGGCGTTCCCTCGGGAGAGGATTACCGGGGCCCACGAGCCGGGGATTACTCGTATGGGGTGGTTAACGGAACACGGAGCTGATTGAGAACATCCCTAATACGCCGCGACAGATTCCATCCGGCCGTGTGCGGCTATAGGATCTCTCCTCCCTCTTTCAATCCGCGTTCTACCCCGATCTCTCTCTCTTTCTCTCTCCTTCTATCCAGGTTACCAACCGTAGCGATGGAATCGAGCAACCATCGGCCATCCGCAGACCTGGCATTTTCTTTCCGGTACCCCGGTAAGCCGATATGATTTTTTTAGCCGTTGAACAACCCCCTTTTATTACGGTTACTGTATTGGGTTCACGTAGTGCGTTTCTTGACGTGCAATTAAGCAGAACGAGAAGACAGATACTTTTTATGGTTTCATTTCTTTTCATGATCGAATTCTATGTACCTGCAAATGTATAATTGAGGGAGAGACTGTTCGATGCACGAGAGATCCAACTCACAAAAAAAAAAATGTTGAAAAACGATGTATCTATTAATTTCTGTATTTAATTATTAGGTATTTGGTATTTAATTGGTAATATTTAGGCTTTATTTATAATTACATGGCAAAATATTTTAATTACATGGCTAATGTACACTACATTAACGTTCTGAGGTACATTATGATTTTTAACAAAAGTTGTGTTTCACTCGAAATTTTAATTATAATTACTTCTTCTTTATATTAATTTATTTGAGCGAACAGAGGCTGAAGAACAAAATTTTGAGCGAGCTCTTATTCAAGAATTTTAATCAAAAATTATATTTCACTGGAACTTCTAATTATGGTTAATTCTTTGTTATATTAATTTATTTAAGCGAACAGAGGCTGAAGAACAAAATTTTGAGCGAGCTCTTATTCAAGAATTTTAATCAAAAATTATATTTCACTGG
>WIUT01005070.1:0-15726 GCA_010645135.1 Tetragonula clypearis | reverse complement strand
TTTATTAAAAATTACAATCATGGAAGCGGTAGAACAATTAAAAAAAATTTCCATTTTGTGTATTTTATGTAAGATTATTTTGTATATCGTACATCCACTTGGTGTAATACAATATCGTGAAATTTAACATATAGTTAAATTTACATCTACATTTTGATACTGTCAAGTAAATGTAATAATTAAAATATTTTAATATAAGACAATTTAAATGTAATAAAATTATAATAAAATGAGACATGAGCATAAAAAAGATTGAAATTGTTACATACAATTCGATATTTGTATACTGTCATATAACAAGCATGTATTTAGTCAAATACGTCAGAATATTAACAATCAAACAGCTTTTTTAAAACAAAACGTTTTAAAAATGATATTGGTTTATAAAATTTTCAGTCAGCAAGTTTACTGTAACATAGTGAACTCTAACTTTTTATCAACAAACAATCCAACATCTATTTTCTAGAACTTTGTTAGAACGATGATACAAATATACAGAATGTTCTGTGTAGATATATTGCAAGAGTGAGTTGAAAATGCAAAAATTGATCATATATTTATATAAATCTCTTTTTTCCATTTTTGTATTCTTAATTCAATTCTGCAATATTTCTCAACACACGGAACAATCTGTATATGTATGCACGCGTGTGTGTGTGTGTGTGTGTGTATAAAATCGTAATACTTCATAAAAAAATACTTATATATTTACTGAAATATTTTAGTGTAAAATTAATGTAATTATTTTTTAATAATTCAATTAATGAAATAGTTAAATGATAAATTTTCCAACTAAATTTATGATAAATTCACGAATGATAGTCAACATTGAAATATTTTATGAACTAAATTTATAAGATAAAAATATTCTCATTTTTAATTTATAAATTCATGCAAGAATATAATATTAAGCTCATAATATTAAGCATAAAGTGAAATTTTCTTCACTTAACGTAAAATGTGAAGAAATCTATACTACAATTGTAAATGTATTTATTCAACTATTTTGTTAGTGCGCGTCAATATTTATCAATGTACTTTATCAATTAATTAAACGCAAGAAGCAATATTAAATGTAACTAAGAAATGTCCATTATATTGAAATATAATTTTCCTATGTAATTTAAAAATAATATATTTGTTTACGTGTTTACGAAAAGTAGAAATTAGTCTGTAAGTATACGACGGTATTTTCTATTAGGAGGGAACACTTCTTCATCTTCATCCTTGTCAGCCGAAAGAAACGGATCGTCGTACGCGTAATTTGGTGCCCATTTTAATAATAATTTTTCAAAAAACTCTTCTAAATTTCGTGCTTCTTGATACACTTGTGACTCAACCTAAATAAAATAAAGATGTATGATTTTATAAGAACGGCATGCTTATTTTTATAAAAATTTTATATCTTCTAATTCTTTAACAAAACTTACAGGATTATAAGTAAAAGCATTTTTGAACATCAATCTGATGTCTGCCATTACTTGTCTCAAATCTGTGTAATGGTCTGGATGCTCAAGTTTCAATTTATCTCTAATTACATCTAATGCGATTGGTTTTTTTATGATACGATGATAGTCAACTATCTATTAGTAATAAATAAAATAATGACTTTTATATTCCCGATATTTCCTGTATATTTTTGAAATTTTTATAAAATAAATTTACCTCGCTAGATACTACTTCACGAAAAGGTAAGCTTTGCTCATATTGACAATAAAGTTCTAATACAATTCTTTGTGCAATTCGTAATTCCTTTGCACTCATTGCGTTTGGTCTTTTTTCACTTGGTGGATCATCTGAACAATCTAGTACATTTGTACATAACATACATTGCCAAGTTTCACTTTCACTGGTGCGCAAGAAATTTTACATTAGCAATTAAACAATAAACAGTATATTGTATTATTTATATATACCTACTCGGGAAACGATTTTAAACTAGGAATATGACAATATAAGTGGAAGACTTTTGGGCATTTATCACAACATAATACTGCATCTCCTCCATCCATGCAAACTGCACACCAGTCTTCATTAGGGTCATCCTTTGTCATGGATGCTGCAGTATTTTTTGAATTATCTATTGAACATAAATTATATAAATATACTTGTTGTAGTTTATGCACGTACGATGCACAGTATTTTGAATAACAATTAACAGTTACCTGATGAATTCTCAGTCATTGGATTCAACCCTTCATCGGTTGAACTATCTACTTGGGCAGAATCTAATTGATTTCGTTGAGCTTCTGGTATTACTACAATTCCATTACTATCTAATTTTGCGATAGTAAGCATTAAATCGTTCAAAGATTTTTGGCAAAATTTGTCTAAACTTTTTTCAGTTTCATCTGATTTCCCAGGAGGCACAGGACTAGGCGTTTTAGGTACTGACGAACTAACTGTATGACCAACAGACACTGAACTTTGCAATTGTGGTGGAGTATCAGAAGCAGTAGTCGTTTGTGTATTATATTTTTGATTTACATTTGATTGTTGATTTTTCAATGTTATCTTGTAAGTATCATTAGTAGGAACTGATATGGCAGGTGCATTCGATTGATGACGGGAAGTATAAAAAGGAAGACAAGGATTGACATTTTGGGGAATGTGCCAACGAGCTGTAGGTGGTTGCTGCATGGGATAATTCATATGTGGCGTGGATGGAGAAGTTGGATTGCATTGCTGCAGTCTTATACCAGATACCATAGATGTATTTGTTGGTTGATATGCAGGTGGTGGTACTGGTCGTTGAGGATTGTTCGAAGGATATCTATAAGGTGGTAATCGATACGACACGTGATTCGTAGAAGATCGGAAAGGTGGCGGATTATGTGCAAGAAGTCCACGTAAACTTGTGTTTTGACCAAGTTGATCTATGTGAACTTGTTGATGAGGATGCGTAGACGACGTTACTTGTTGAGGGCAACTTCCCAAAGGACGTTGTTGCATCATTATTGGTTGCTGCAATCTGTTGTTAAAATTAACTGGGTATGGTACACGCGGTTGATGTGCTTGTGGTGATGACCGAGGTGGCATGTTATTCATAGGATAATGTTGCATATAATTTTGCGACTGTGTTTGCTGTTGCTGTGATGTTACATGAAGAGGCACTTGTTGATAGGAATTTTGTTGCATACTATTAGATTGTTGTGTTGCAACAGGTAATTGTGCAGCTATGGACGAACCATCCATATGTACATTTGACAAATTAGTTGTTTGCTTCTGATCTGTCTGTGTTTCATTATATGACATAGATGGTGTATTTACTCCACCCAATGGAGATATTGAAGGGTATACTCTACCATCCACTACTATTGCTCCAATGGACGAAACCACTAAAATTAAAAAAAAAAAAGAGAGAGAGTGAGGTGAAACATTTATTATATTGTACGAATCGAATATTTATTAAATTACTAATTAATAAAAAAAATATATGAAATAGCTTTAACTAACAGCAATGCCATAAACTACCTATTTAATAACATATAATTAAGCACCTATTATTATTAATTTAACCTTTTATCAAATCTGGTACTTTCTCCAAGGATAGATGTATTCTAACTGGTATTTCTGGATTTGGAATATCAGCCCTTCTACTTTTTATTCTTTGTAAATGACTTGTAACAGATCTGCAAGAAAGTAATAGAATATTTACACTTATATCATATTTATATATAATATTTCAAACATACATACTTTTTGCTATAAAGTAATTCCATATCTGAACCTTTTTTTAACGCATGAGTTACAAATTGAATACAATGATCAGTAAGTTTTGATAATTGATCTAAAGCAACTTTCTTTTCATTTAATGTATTTTGCTTTTGATCGCAAACTTCATTTAAGCGCATAACTAATTGCTTTCCTCTTGTATTAATTGCATTTGTTAACCTGTGTAAAAAGTAAGATATTGTGTAATCTTTATATAAAAATTACATTCCAAATTTAAACTTGGAATATACTTCGTAATAACTTACTGCACCACCATTTGTGTTATGTCTTGCACTAAATTTTTCTTTTTTTCTAAAATAAGAACTTGTCTATCTTCTATGACTTTCATTGCGCTTTTCAATAAAACTCGTTTATAACTGCAAAATAGGTTAACTTAAAATGTAAACAGTAGAAATTTAAGAGAAAGTAAGTTTAATTTTCACAGAAAATACATTTAAAGAAAAAAAAAAAAAAAACAGAAGAGTTACCTCACTTCTTTAAGTAAAGTTGACACAGAAGCGCGGGTTTCAGCAGCAATTTCATGAATAAATTTGTACTTATGATCTCTGTGTTCACTTAACTGGCAATCTCTACAAGTAAGTTTATCACACGTTTGACAAAATAATGATAATTGTTCATGCGAATGAATTGTACAAAATAAATAGCCAGGTATTTTTTTGTTATTCCTTTTAACATTATCCCTATCATTGGCAACTTCATCCTTTGGTTTAATTGTATGATCTTTCGTTATTTTTAATCTCTGATGCGCCTTTAGAAAAGAAAAATTCAAAATAATTGCTATTTCATTTCTAAAAGAAAATATATATTTAACGCGCATATTACTAAGCATTTTTTGTTTTCATTACCATAACACAGTTTTGACATATAAATTCTTCGCATTCTACACACCAACTTGTAGCATTGGCATTATCGTGACAGCTGGTACATTTTTTCTCTTCTTCTGTTTCTTTAGACTCGTCGTCAGTACCTGGACTATTATCTTCTTCTATAAATTTCGATAGAAATCGGTTTTCAATTAAATTCTCCGCTTGAGTAGTGACGTTACATATTTGACAAGCAATCACATTACTTTCCACTGTAACAATGCAAAGATACAATGTAATTATTATATGATATATCTATACATAAGATAATATTGTACGAATTATATTAATATAAGATTACTTGACGTATCATGAATATATTGTTATATTTCAATAAACACGTGAAAATATGTATCGCTACTTCCGTTGTTCAATAAGATGTTTTAACATTTACAGATATTATTACGCGGATGGTTATTATCATTAGGAAGATGAACGCTACTGCGACGTAAATTGATATTACTAATTTTTTTCAATATTAATTTCACATTTTTAAATGAAATTAAATTCCAGACAGATCAATGCACTGAAGGATCAAGTTAATCTTTGTATATAGTTTTCATCGTCGGTAAGAAAGCTAACAACGCTAAACTTCTGTTTGATAAATCGTTTCACGGAGAGGATATCCAAAAATCATTAAACTAATTATCATATATACTGAGAAGGAAAATCTCGCAAATTTGGCAAAAAAATTCTAAAATACAGACGTATGATGTAAGGTCTTACACAAAACATCCACATCGACCGATGTGTTGTGATCATTCAGTTTACTATTAACACATGTCGAACATGCTGCGTGTAAACATTCTAAAAGTTTCGGATCGTCGCCGAAAGCAAATGTTTTCCCACAGAATACACATTTCGACAAAAATGCTCGTGTCTCGTTTTCTTGGCCTTCGGTTGTACACTCGATACGTTGTTCACATTCTTCCTCAATGCAAACGCCCTGCACTTGAGATTGTTGCATATCTTGCTTCGCGCCAGTTTGATCGAGTGGCTCTTCTTTAATCGTCGCTATAGGGCCTGTTGTTAGTAGCTCGTTCGTTCGGGTTTCCATATTAAAAATTACAATAGGTATGAAACTGGCCACGCGAAGGAATCGTTTTTTATATATTATGAAAATATATCGTTCTCAAATCACGTATCGCCATGATTCACCGTGCTACATCTATTCTGATTACGGTTGCTGTAGTTAGGTGAGGAACTCGATGGCGGGCTTCCCTGCACAGTGGCGCCCTCTGAAATACACGTTTCAGTAATTCTCTAGACGTTTTAGCAATTTTCGTGATAATCAAATCGAATATCTTTTTAGTATTATTAGTTGAATTAATGAAAATTTTAATAATACAGTAAATTATGCTGCATTGGATTTTTCTCTCCATATCTGAAAGATGAAATATGTATTTATATGTTTCACATAGTGCAACTTATAGGGAATATTAATTTTTATAGGTTTCATAGATTTCAATAAATAAATACACGTGTCTATTATTCAAAAATTTCATACACAGATATTGCATCGTGCACGGAAAGAGGTTAGGAATTGTATTTTACATTTTTACAACATGCGTTCAGACAATGGACATTTAGGTACTTTTTCTTAAATAAAAAAAATATTTGCTTTTTTATATATTCTGTTAATATATAAAGCAAATATATTTATTTCATACTATTATTCTCTAATGTTATTTGTACGTTACACAACTATTGTACAACTTTTGTTCATATTAGATGTTTTTCTTTATTTTTAACGAAATGTGTGTAATATTTAGGTAATTTTACTTTTGACAATGAAAAGAATGAAGAAAGCGATGAAAGTGATGATGATAGTATGCAAACACCATCAGATGACAGCAGTTTGAGCAGTAGTGATGATACAGACATTAATGAAGAACTTCCTGATTTAAGTAATATTTGTACAAGTAAGTTTCATATAATTTGATATCTTTAATTTTAATTTAATTAACTCGATTAACAAACATCTAATGATATTGTTAATGTTTTCTATTATTTATGCAACGTTATAAAGAAATAATATTAATATTTGTTTTTAAAGGTGGTAGTGCAGAACCAACTTTATTAAATTCAGATGAGGAGGAAGATGAAGTTGTAAGAGCAATAATTAGATCAAAAAATGTAAATACAAATCATCCTCCAGCTATTACAACAGAAGATCATGTGGTAGATATATGTTTTCATCCTAATTCAAATATGATCGCTGTAGCTAATATTGTTGGAGATATACATTTGTAAATATTACATTTATTAACATCATATTATTGACATGTTACGAACATAAAATAATTTTGAATAGTTTCATAAATATATTTCTTTGATAGATACAAATACAACGATGCGGAAACAGAGCTGACGTCAACTTTAGAATTACATCTGAAAGCATGTCGTGACATAGAATTTAATGACACCGGCACAACTTTATTTTCAACTGCTAAGGATTTATGTATAATGCTTACCGATGTACAAACTGAAAAGTTAATAAGACTTTATGAAGATGCGCACGAGTATGTGTATAATTATTATATTTGAAATGAATAAAAAGTAGAGTTATCAGTATTATCAATATTAATATTTCATCTATTTTAGGGAACCAGTATACACAATGACAGTAATTGGAAAACATATGTTCGCAACTGGAGATGATAATGGTGTAGTGAAAGGTATGTTATATTTGTATGATTTTTTGTTCTTTTTCATTTTATTGAATCCATTATACTTAATTATATTTAAGTATGGGATCTTCGAGATTCAGAAAATCTGCCTATATTTACATTTAAAAAAATGGAAGAGTACGTGAGTGCTATAGTAACAAACAGAGAAGCAAAATATTTAGTTTGTGCAAGCGGAGATGGATGTCTTACAACATTTAATATGCCAGGAAAGAAACTGCATGTCCAAGTAAGTGCAAATAAATTTAATAGATTATATTATCTAATTATAATTTTTATTAGTCAGAAGAATATGAAGAGGAACTGACATGTCTTGGTTTATTTAAATCTGAAACAAAACTTTTGGTGGGTACAAGTAAAGGAAAACTGTATGTATATAATTGGGGAGAATTTGGTTTACATTCAGATGAGTTTCCGAATTTAACTAAAAAAGCTATAAACAGTATGATTCCAATTACTGAAAATGTTGTAATAACAGGTGGAGAAGATGGAATACTTAGGTATAGTTTAAGATTTATTGTATAATTTTTTTTTCGTATAGTAATTCAAATGATATATGTATTTGTTATATTAACTTACAGGGCTAGCAGTTTGTTTCCTCATAATCATCTTGGAATAGTAGGACAACATGATCTTTCTATTGAAGCACTCGATGTTAATAGCGATGGTTCTTTAATTGCATCTTCTTCACATGATAACGATATCAAGTTTTGGAATGTACAGTATTTTGAAACTTTAGATGTTAATGAGCGCGTGAAAGGTGGGAAGCAGAAGCAATTAAAACGTAATCTTCCAAGTAGTAAAATTGATAATGTATCTAGCTTTTTTTCGGATCTTCAATAAAAAAGATAATAAATTATTATGAATGTATATTATAAATTTACAAATAATGAAATTATGCTCCATCTATAATGCTGAGATAATATATTTTCATATACAAATATGCTTATTGGATGGATAACATATGCATACATATCATATAGTATAATATGTATAATAAAAAAATTGAACACAGTTATACATATACTTTTTAAAGATAAGAATAATCAAGTATATATTATTTTAATGAATTACATATGAAGATTTCCAGCTACACCTATCATTTTATTACATTTAATAAAATTTATAAGTTCAATAAGGATTAAACAAATTTTGTGCAACTTAAAAACATACTTCAAATGTACACTTACATTACTTCAAAAACATTAACAAAATATTTTTGATGTTACTTTTTTAATATTTTTAATGTTGCGAAACAAGTATTAAATAAGAAAATAAATCTTAATGATCACTTATTCTTACATGTTTATTGCAACATTAAAATATTTTTCTAAATTAATTATAAATAATAAATTTTTTTTTTACTGTCTATTATAATTAAATACTATAATAACAGTATACAAAAATTATTTCTTAATTTGATTCTTTAATTCTGTATCTTATTTAAAAATATTATTTGCAAATGGAGAGCTTTTCCTTCAATAATAAGGTTCTATTAAATAATATTTTTATAAAAAGAAATGAAAAATATTCATAACATATTCAATGTTGATTACATATCTCAGACACTTCTTATAATTTACATTTAATTTAAAACAAAATCTGTTTAATATAAATATATAAAATGTATTATAATGCAAAAATGCACATTTTTTGTCACATTATGATAAATAATACTGACACTAAATAATTCAAAAATCTAAAATTGAATACAAATTAAATATCTTGCAGATGTTAAATACTTTCGTATACATTTCAAAAATTACTAATAAAAATTTTATTTTACATAAAAAATAAGATGAAATACGAATATTCTTAATGATTAAACATATTAAATATTAGCAACGTATTATGCATAAACGAAAATATTACATCTACTATTATAAATTATATGTCAGAACTTATATTTTTCTGTTATATTATAGAAAAACGAAAAAAGATTAAATAACTTCAATGAGAACAATAATACATTAATTAAAAATTTTTAGATAAATGCTCCAAAATCTTATTATAAGTTATTTAAAAAATGAGACTCAGCCTTCATTATACTGAATTATAAATATTCTTGTTAATACGTATATAACTTCACTGATGATTCATTTGACGCAAATATTCCGGTGTATGATAATGTTGCTGTTGCGCATGAGCAAGTGAGGGATGAATTGGAGGTGGAAAGCATCGAACATGTTCGACGCTTGTTGCATCACTATCTCCGCTCTTCAAATACTTATTTAATACAGCAAAAATTTGTGAATTTAGCACCTGGAATCTTCTGATCCTATCCACCATTCTTTTTAAATGCTATTTAATATAAATAATAATTAAGTGTGTGTGTGTGTATATATATATATATATATATATATATAAAAAACTACTACAATTTATATATAAATACTTACAATCCCTTTAACGTTTTCATCTTTACCATCAACACGTTGCACTCTCAAAATATGATAGCAAAAATCAAGAGCTTCGAATCTTCTTTGTTGCCCAAGTAATACAATCATAGCACATCCAGCCCAATGTAAACCTTCACCAAATAATTCCCTGCAATGAAAATATAATATTTAATGGGAAAATTTGTATTATAACTAATAGTAAAATTATATACATGTTACTTACTCAACAGTAAATTCTGTTTCTCCAACAGGAATGCAGTATACAAACTGTAACGCACTCCATAATCTATGAAATTCTGTACATTCGTCAACATTCATTACTCCATTTACAGGAGGAGGGCCAACCCAAATAGGATCATCTAAAAAGCTACGTAATCTACTGAGCACTACTTCAAATATAGACAAACCACAACAGAGCCGTTCTCGTGTTAATAAATCTCCTTCTCTGGCAATCATTGCTTGCTGTACGATTAAAATAATTTTAAATTTTTACAATACAATTGAATATTTTATGTACTTTAATTGTTTGTACGTTATATAATTCATTTTATTACTTACTTTAGCTGTACCTAAATTATCTACATTGGGAACGATTTGTAAAGCTGCATATTTGGCTTCAAGTCGTTTCTGCTTAGTTTCTGGTTTTTCGCCCTCTAAAATTGAAGATGTATTTAAAAAAAAAAAAAAAAAAGAAATTATAATATTTTAAATATATAATATTTTATATATATAATTTGAAAATATTACCTTTACAATATGGTCTAGGTAATATATTTTGAAATGGCGCTGCATGTAACAAATCGCAAACTTCTTCCTGTGATAAAGCTTGTTCCATTAAAAGGCAAAATAGAATTGTATTACCAAATTCGCGAAAATTATGAAAAAGTTCAGTTTTAGCATCTGGATATTGTACAATGTCATTCAATTGAGCATGATAATATCCCAAAACTCCTGGAGATCCATAATCGTATCTTGGAAGTTTACAAACTTTTGGCATCGCTTCCATTAGCGTCTTAGTAAATTGATGTAAACTTCCTTGAATTAGGGATTTTACAATTTTTAAAAGCTCTTCCATTACCACTGCAATACCTTGATATCCAAGCAATTTGCACATAGTACGGAAATGTTGTGGTCCAACAAATCCTGAATACTGCCCATACTGTGTACTATATGCTAAATTTAATTGTTTACTTCCCCAAAGATAATGATGAGACATTTGTGGCGGTTTATCTCTGTGTACTGCTTGTACAAATTGAAGTCCACGACACTTTACAAACCTATTATAAATATGTTTCATTTTCAATATAAATAACTATAAATCTTATCATTCATCGTTATTTTTAACTAGAGAAACTATAGAAATTATTTTATATTATATATATTTGTAACATAGTTATACCTATTTGTCGCTGCATTATAACAATAATTCGGCAAAAAGTCATAATTCAGTTCCCAAAATACATGAAGAGTAATTCTTCCATATGGAGCTAAAACATTATGATTTGCTTCACGAAACATAGCGTCATATTCGTCTAATGCAAGCCATTTACTTAAAAGTTTATGAGTAAGACGATTCACTTGTAAAAGCCCTTCCAATTCCTTTAATACACAAGATATTAAGTTAATAAAATACATGTTGAATATGAATTAAATATTACAAGTATATACAACATATTAAATCTATTAGTAACTCAACTTACCACGACTCCTGTAATATCGCCAGATTCGAATTTACTAATTGCTAAATCTAAAGACTTTTGCATATCCGCGTTAATGCGTTGTGTAATCAATTTATTCAAATCAATACTTCTTCCAAGTAACTGAACATGCCTTTGTTTTAATAAAGTTTCGTATCTGTTAGCACGAGGATATGGAAGTAAATACGCTCCTAACGCAACACATTCAACTCGAAATCTTTTATCTAACAAAATACTTGCAGCAAGTTGTTTATAGTGAGCAAAAATTTGCTCACTTAGTTTATAAACAAATTGATCGAAACATAAATTTACTTCAGCTTCCACTTCATCGTAAAGGAACTGTTTTCGAAATATTGTCAAAGCATACAATGCACTGTCATTGTATAAATCAAGCGGATATAAAACATACCTGAAACAAAATATTGTATTTAAAATATTTTTTAAATCTTAGATATATATATATATATATATTCTTTTTTTTTTACTTACTCCATCATTGATGGCTCTTTGCTTCGTAATATGTGATCAGTTAAAATCCATGGCATAGACATTTCAATAGGAAACTGAAACAGGTGTTCAAAGGATTTAGAGTATAAAATAATTTGCGTATTATTAATTATTTTTAATATATCAATATATATAATATACTTTTACTGAATAGAATCGCACTACTCTTTAACAGGCATACATTGATTTCATCACTAAATGCATGCTATTTGTGAAATAATAAATTTATAAACTTATAACTACTAATAATAAAATTTCACGATGTTATTAAAAATTTGTATTAATAATATAAAACATTCTATGATATAAAAAATAATGCAATAATAATGAAATCAGTAAACCATATTAATGGTGATCATAAATAAGCAATAAATAATGAGCATAGACAATTACTATAAACAATCACTCATGTTTAACAGAATACCTGAATACGTTTCTCCATGGTGATCAAATCGCTGCATTCTTCATTATGCTGGTGACGAACTTGGCATTTCTAGTCATGAAATCAAGCACACAAAACGGTATTTGATATTTCTTTTTGTATATATTAATACAAAATATTCATCACTGTTTATTGAAAGTGAAGAGATAATACAGGCTATCATTTTTTAATAATTTTTTATATTTTTGAAATTTGAAACAGAAATATATTCTGAAAATGTTTTTAATTACCTGTATCTTCCGACCCATGGTCATTTCTAGGTAAAATTCTCTGTACCATAATTGAGATAAATCACAACAATCTTGTAATGATTCTAAAATAAAATAACATAATTAATATATTCTTAATATAAAACGTAAGCATACCTAATTTAATTATACCGACCACTAAAATTTAAAAGGTAACTCCAATAGAAACTAGTTTTATGAAATTGATCAATTTGCACAAGATACTGGCCATCAATATCTTTCCTCAGAGTACGTTTTCCACCACTTTTATCCGCAATTAATGACTCTAACATAGTACGAACCATATAAAGCTGTGTCGAAGAGGGTCCTAAAAAAATATATCTTTTGACAAACTGTAACAATGTGCTATAGAAAAAAACTTAATTATATTTATTTTCTAATCTTACCAACATTTCGACGCGGTACTTTAATACCAAATCCATTATCAGGATCCTTTTTTCCTTTCAGTGCAGGATCCCCTAATGGTTCTACTCCAAAATGCCAATCTGCACAAGTTTCTCTTACAGACACGATGATACTAAAGATATATATATAACAAACAATTTATATATTCCTGGATAACAAAACTATATATTTACTATATTTATATAAAAAAGAAAGCTACATTACAGTTACCATAAAAAATAACATACGAACCTTCTAATAAGATCTTTTTTATTTTTAATTGCTTTACGTAATGGTTCTCGCAATATAAGTTGAACAAAATCTTGTAATTCAGCATATATGTTTCTACGTATTGCGTCAATAAAAACTGTTTCCATACGTGCCATTAATACTTGTAATCCTTTTATCATTGCAATTACTTCTATCAACGCAAATTTCTCTTCATCTGTATAGTTATAACGTGTTGCCTGATAAAAAAAAAAAAAAAAAAAGGGATGCGTTAGCGCACATTGTAACTGCACAGAAAATAAATAAATATATCCTCTATAAATAATATAGTGGAAAATAAATAATATCACCCTTTCATATTCTTCAGCTTCTTGTGGACATTCTTTATTCATATGATGATCGGTAGGATGTAAAAGTTTCCAACTATAAAGTTCTGTTACAACACTTGTCCATTGAGAAAGTAATTGTAATCCACGTAATGCTAATTCTGCAGTTTCTCGATTTTCTGCATCACTGCCACATTCTTTATATGTCGTAGTAACTTCGTTACTGTATCTATATTATAGAAAAAATATATATTTTCATAAATTTAAAAATTAATATTTTCCTTAATTTTACATTTTTATTTTCACCTTGCTAATTCACTAATATATTTAACATGGTCTTCTCTAATTTGTGGAAGATGTACCATAAGATCTGCTTGTGGACTTATATTGTTCGATGAAGAAGATAATGGCCATTTTGATGCATCAAAATGTTTAGAACGTTTAATATAATTAAAAGGTGCAATTTGCATATCACCAAACAATGGTACTACTTCCAAGTTCTTAAAGATTCTATCAATTCTGTCTAATTTTAATTTCTTTTTCTGATCTAACTTATTGATATTACAAAGTTCACTGTCCATTAAAAATAAACCAAATCCCATCACTTTTACTAGCATATGTTTTTCATTTGGAGTTAAATACATTTTAGTCTCAAACATATGAACACATATATTAACAACATCTGCAAGTAACTCTTCATATCCTGGAATTTTTTCTAAATTTTCTTTCACCGTATCACGAATTTTATTCTGTGTAGCTAAAAACATTGATAAATTTTGAGATTCTTGCAATGTTTGAGAATCAGACATCACTTTAAGAAACTGAGCAGCTCTGAAATAATAATATGGTTATTTTCTAAAATTTTTATGATATAATAAATTCAAAAAACAATAGTTACCTTCTGTACGTAGAATAATCATTTTTTACGCTGGATTTCATATTTTTAAGTTCATCTAAAACTGCAAACATGTTGATAAATTTTCCCAAAGTAAGTAAATATGCTTCAGAAACAAAATCTTTCCTTTTTTCGTGATGACACAAACGTTTTACTTCCCCGGAGAATCTTTCGATTGCTTTTCTCTAAAAAAAGCATTCATTTATTATGCGATGAATTGAATTTTACCAGTGGACATATAAAATCAAGTTGTTAAATATATACTTGAAAATACATACTTGAAAATACATAAAATTTAATAACTTATTCACTTCCGGTGCTAATACCTCTACTGTTTTTTCATAAATCTCTACTCTGTTAGGCTGTTCGTTAGATTTTGGCTGAGGTATTGCACGAGAACAACATCTCCAAGTATATAACATTACAGCATGCTTCAAACCTTCTTCCAATAATTCATTCTTTAAATTAAAGGTAATAGATTACGTATGTAGCAATTACACGAGCATGAAGAATGATATTATCTCGCGTCATGTACATATAACTAAATATAACGTACAATATATAAATACAATTCGATAATTACCAAACTTGCATGAACAGTAGCTTCTTCAATGTATTTGGCAATTCCAGTAACAAAGCCATTTCTATCTTCAAAATTAGTATCAAAATTGGCTTGATATACCACAGAACATGGTTGTGCCTCGATGCAAGGCTGTTCATCGGGTAACGTAAATTCATCGAGTACATCAACATTGGATAAGGCATCGCCCAAAGTTACTTTGTCAGTAGCCATTAGAACTTAAGAATAAACCTAGATAAAAGTGCCAAATATTATTAATAATCATTAAAAACATGAAATTAATTGTTCATTTTGAAAATATTTATGAAGTGAATTTTAAACGAAAATCTACATAGTCAAAATAATTGAGGAAATTGAAATTTCACATAAATATTAATCAAAGTAATCGTCATATTTATATGATACTTACCTCTACAGAGGTTAAGTTTCTAAAGACAAGTGTATTTGAAATTTTGAACTTTTTTTATATATGACAAAGCAAAATAATTATTGATTACTTTACAATTTACTCAATACATTTTAGTACAACAATGTCTAATTGTATTGTAAAGACAATCATGTATGTTTAACACTCCACCCTTACCCTACAGAACATAAGATGATTATCTTGTCAACAATACTGTATACTTATATGTAACAATTGACGTTCTTTCAAATGAAAATTTGTTGGTCCTACTTAACACTATGTCTAAAATTTAATACAACTATTAATTTCCATGAGAAAACAATATTTAA
>WIUT01005069.1:0-15728 GCA_010645135.1 Tetragonula clypearis | reverse complement strand
TATATATATATTAATATATATATATTATATATATATATTATTATATATATTATATATATATATATTATTATATTACGAAAATATAAATCTGCAACGATATTATGAAAATATACATGTTATTAGCTGGAAATGTTCCCAGCTACGAAACTCGCGAAAGAAAGCGATCTCTCGCGGCGAACAATCGTCCCGACGTTTCGGAAAAAGAAGTCTTGTCTCGACAAAAATAAAATAAAAAAAAAAATAAGAAGAAAGGAGAAAACCAATTATTATTATCATCCTCATCATCTTCATTATTTATCCGCGCGTCCATCAGTTATCGTCAGAATCGATGTTACCGTTCATCTCGGAACAGTTCGCCGTAGAATTCAGGCGCCAGTTGTACGCTGCGAATGATCCAGCCGCGACCGTGCCCTCCTGACCGCGATGAAAGATTCCGGACGACCTGCTGGACCGCTATACCATCGTCTGATACTTTTGATCAGGCAGTATGTAACCGTCGGTGTCCGATGGCGATGTGGTCATGTCGTTGCTGCTGCTCGGGTTCAAATGGTGGCTGGTCAAGTGCGACATCGAGGACGTTAACGTCATGTTGTGATGATACTGCGGATGGTGGTAGTTCCCCTGGGGGCTGTGATGCATATGCGAGATCTGCGTTTGATAGTAGTCGCCGCTTGTATACGGGTTCTGATACGCGTTGTAACTCTGTCCAGCGTAACATTGGCTCGGGTTCACCGAGCCCGGCGACGCTGAACTCCATGTGAAGCCGTATTCGCCGTGATGGATCTGGTTCATCGCTGGCGGATACGACGAAGGTGGCAGTTGACTCGAGCCCGGAGTTAACGGCGGTGACGGAGTGGTCATGGCGCTGTTCGCGCCGCTTCCGCCGGTCGGCGTCACGCCGAGACGCGGGTACGTCGAAGTCGTGGACAACAGAGGTGAGTTCGGACCCGGTGCCTCCTTGCCACGCGGCGGCGAGACCGGCGACGAGCGTCGGCTCGGTGCCGTCGACGAACTCGTCGACATCTTGCTGCCGTTGTTTCCGTTGCTCTGGCTTTGAGTGGACCGCGGAGATCCTTTCGAGGGCGAGGTTTGCTGCTGCTGCTGCTGTTGCAGTTGCTGTCGACACTTGGCTCGACGGTTCTTGAACCATACCTGCACAAAAAACATCGAAAACTTGCATGTTTGCACGAAATTGCCTGGGATAGTCTCACTTACGTGAAAGTAAACGTATTGTCGTGAGTCTTAAAATCACTTGTAACTTTCGACATGATTCTGAGCAAAATTTAACTGCATTTTTAATTTTTATTAACTGTTAAAAGCATACGTACATATTAGTGATTAATCTATTTATATGTAATGCTTACACATTGCTAATTAGTGGATTCAGTTACAAAAAATAAGCGATCGAGAGATTCGGTTCTCTAAAAATATATCATCAACCTTACATTGTTTGAAAGAAAAAATTAAGAAGAAAACATGATAAAGCAATGTGAGTCTGGAAGGGAACATACTGAAAGCAAAAGAACTGTGTAATTGACTATTGCACCATTGAAACTATCCAGTGCTGCCAAAATCACGCAGGATGTTGAAAATTGCAAATAATCTTAATTCATTGCGTTATTAAAATTTCTTCTGTTAAAATCGTAATGACGCTCATCAATAATTTTAACTTTCTTTAAAGTCTTTACTTTTCTAAAAAAAAAAAGAAAAAAAAAGATTTCAAAGAACGAACGAATACACCATCTTTTGAGGAGTATAGCGAGAGCAAAAATGCAGGCAAAATTGCTGGCGTGCTCGAATCTTTCGCGGGAAGTCTCTGAAGATTTGGCAGAAACCGTCGCCCGGGGGGGAATCATTGAAAAGAAAAGGTATCTCGTCACGAGGGATGGAACCGTACAAATGGGGAGTTAATCGGTGCAATGGGAAAGTAATCGCGGGCGGACGGCCGTAACATTTCATTAAATCGCAACAATAACAACGAGCCAGAGGAGGGGTGGTATTTCGGGGGCTTTCATACGCTTTTGTACGTGTTCGAATTTTCATGTGTACGTGTTCACGCCTTACGTGTGTACGTGTGTAATCGTGTGTCCCTCGGGAATCGCGTTGCCGGCGTCTGTCGGCACGCATGCGCAAATCAAACACTGTCGAATATGTATGTGTGTACACGCCACGATTGTGCTTTCATCGCTGTGTGAACGAGAATGGAAAAATTCGCGAAAAACACGCGCACGCATGCACGCATGGAAATGCTTCAACCCTCGTCTTGTCTCTCAACTTAATTTGCATCTTGCTGTCAAACAAATAATAATAATAATAATAATAATATAACGAAAAGAGAAATAGTTCATTATTAATAATAAATTGACTAAATTTCTATTCAATAGAATCATACTCTCACGTATAGTTACCACTTAGTTTCTGTTTAACATTATGATCACTTGTTTTTGAAATTTTCTCTTGCTATGGTCAAAACTACGTTCAAAACTACAGACACCTATACGCATTTCTTTTTTCGAAAAGATGGCACGTGAACGTATAATTGAAAGGCAACAGGAATTAAAAGGCAACGCAGTGCTTGTCAAGGGACTTGACAATGAATATTACTTGCAAGTATAATCCTACTATTAAAAACATCAGGGATATATGATATAGGTTATAGAAAAATAGATGTCACGGAGCTTCGCGTGCTACGTACACTTGGGCGCTACAAAGAGAAAAATCTGTCAAACTGGCACAAGTCGGGCAATATGGTTGCGCGAGTTTCGTGGAAAAGAGGGGCCTTCCTTGTCCTTGCTTCTCGGGGACTAGAGACAACGTTCGTGCGTCCCGAGCACGAACAAAAAGCATCCCCCGATAGGCCGCAAGTTCGCGCACACAGACCCCCCCCCTTTCACTCCCCCTCACGCACCCTCCATAATCCCGGCACACAATGTGGCCAGGGGTGCGATCCTATGAATCTATGCCCGTGCCTTTAAAAGCAAGACCCGCCGTCATTGTTGTTATTATCGGCGGCATTGTAACAGTTGTTGCAAAGAACGCGACTCGCCGAAGCGGACACGGGATTTCCAGTCGCCATGAATTTCGTGTTAGTTGGGTTGAGTTGACGGACGAATGGAAGGAAAGACGAGGGCTCGGTCTCGCCGGCAGAGCTGGAGGTAGGGTTGAAAAGTTAAATCTAACGAGGCGTAAGAAAATCGGAAATTCGACGGAACGACGAGACGCCGCTGTTTATAGACGAGAGGCTGTTTCGATGTGTGGTATCGTTCTCGTTTCGTAAATATCGTTTCTTGGCAAATGTAGGGGTTGCGGTAGATCCGAGGCGTGAAACGTAGATATTGCGTATCAACCGTAAGAGGAAATGATCCCTGAGAGGAAGTGAAAGAGATGCGTGGCGACAGGGAAGAAGAACGAGAAAGAAAACGCCCATTACCGCGCGATGTTTGCACAACGACACCCTCCCTCAGGAACAACACACAACTGGAGCTCGCAGCTACCCCAAAAACCAACCGAACAGGCCGTGGTGCCATCCGGAAGCCCTCCGGGGGCAACCACAGCCAGTTCTGCCTCTGTGTATCGACGGCCTAGGTGTAAATTGCATCACCATCTGGTTAACAATCCATCCAACGCGGAGAACCAACCCCGTTGACGCGCGGGTTGTAACAGCTGCGTTGACGTTTCGTTTATGACAAATATATTTCCTTATTTGCGCTATTAACGCGACATCGCGTCGCAAGAAACTCGTTCGCCCCGTTCAAATCCAGGATCACCGCGTCGAAACGCATCGATGACGATGCCGCATCGCGATAATTTTCGATACATATCTCGTTTCAAGATCCGGATGTACGCATTTTTCAGTTTTTGCTGTATCTTTTGTCTGTTTTTGTATTTTTTCTGTTTTTTTTTCTTTTTTTTTTTTTATCTGTTTACGATTCTACGTCGAGTAGAATTTAATATACATATAAATTTTGTAAGGCAAACCTGTCGGCGGGATAGAAGTTTATCGTTTCTCCCGTTCATCCGATCGGGATACTACCCGCCTCCGAAGAGCGAGTGTTGAGGCGTCTGTTGTCTCTTTTTTCCAGCGAGGAAATAACGTTTCTGACGCGTTTCTCGATCGTAAATGATGGACGAACGACCTGGCGCATTCAAACGTGGCAAACATCGCGCGCAGCTGTGTCGTTCTCTCGCAGAGACGAGCGTATAGAAACTCGCGAACGAGATAGAACGAAGGGCTATAATCCAGGAACAAATCAACTATATGTTGTATTCCATACATCGTACCTCTGTGTTCCTCTACCTATACGCACTTCTTTCTCACTCTATCTCTCCTCTCTCCTTCTCCCACGGAAACTTTTAGATCCACACGTCCCTCGACCTCTCCCCCTCCCACCCCTATTCACCTCCCCCCACCCCCTGCCCCCTCTTGGATATTATTCGTTCACGTGGGTACGCCTCTACAATGTACATCGTGCACACGTGTGTTACACCCTTTTGCAGTTGCGCCTTCATTCACCGGGGGCTTAACTTCGCGTGGAAACTCCGCTGGACGGAATTTTCTTGCTTTGTCCCATATCTCGCGATGATGGTCGCTGCGTATCGCCGTGTATCGAGATTATTTTACGTACCGCTTCGCCGACTTCGGTGACGCGTAGGTATTTGCTTATCGTGTGCCCACGGTATTTTTTATTAGCGGACCGCGGATTTTCATGCATTTACGGGAAGTTTGAGGAAAGACAGAAGAATAGATACGCGGAATGCGCACAATAGACGCGTGGAAATGTATGAAATTTTCATCTTACTTGGGACCAGCTAGGTTAGTTGTTAAAATTCATTTTTATCGATAATGTTCATCCTTCGATGAACTTCTTCTATCCGTCGTCGAAGTTCTCGCTGCATCTACTCGGCAGAATTAATTTTTACACATTGAATGTCATTTAATAATAATGGCGATGATATAAATCATCGTTTAACAATTTTTAGACATTAAATATTGTTACAACAACGATTGCAGAGTACGATACGTTCGTCAATTCCATAAACAATTTCTTGAGATGAGCGATCTGTGAAAGTTGAATATTGAATCCTGCGAATTCCTATACAGCGAAGTTGAGTTCTTATTTTACGCTATCTGTGTATCATAAAATAAATTCAAGTGATCCAGAGTTGATTATTTTGTGGAATTGCATTGACAAAAATCCGGCATCCATCGGATAGAAAATATCGCGGTGGCGACGTACCGCGACGCGATTGCGGCAAGGGGGACTCGCGAGCTCTACATTCCAGTCACGATCGTGACTTCGGAGCATCCCGCTACGAAATAAAGATGTTACGGGGACCGCAATAAAAGCGTCAACGAGCTCGTCGGCACATCTATCAATGTACAGCGACGATCGGGAACAATGGCGAAACCGGAGGGACGTAGGGCGCGACAACGCGTTGTGTAAATACCTTAAATCTCGGCCACGCTTGCCGAAGCACGAAACACTCTCTCGTTCCTTCTCTCTCTCGTCCCTTCGACTATCGTTGATATCGTCTCTCGCGGAGACTGTATACGCTTGCTTCTCTCCTAGCCGCTCGCTAGACACGCTAGATAAATCGCGACTCAATTTCCTCCGACTCCGCCGAGATCGATTTCGATCGCTCGCTGGTCCACTCGTAATGTAACGTAACGTCTTCCGAAGCGAAGAAAGAAAAGAAACAATTTCATCGAGTTTTTACCTGTACTCGTGATTCAGGCAGATTGATCTTCAGCGCCACCTCCTCTCGCATGAAGATATCTGGATATCTTGTTTTAGTGAAAAGTCCCTCCAGCACGTCCAACTGAGCTCGGGTGAACGTGGTCCGTTCACGGCGTTGCTTCCGTTGATTCATCCCTGAAACAGAAGGTAACGAGAGGGCGAGGAGTTAATAACACACGGCGACATTCAAATATATTCGACACGATCTCGAGTGAAGTCGATCGTCTCGCGGTAAAAAGGAAAAAAGAAAAAGAGAAAAGAAGTAGCTCGAATGGACGAAGATGAGTCGCGAGGCTGTTCAACCTCGGTGAGAAGGGTAAGGCATCAGTACCGCAGAACCGGAGGACAGAAAAGGGGGTGGCGCAGAGGGGTGTAAGCGTTGCGAGGTCGCGATAGCGTAATTTTGAACAGTTCCCCCGCTACGACCCACCCTCCTCTGCCTTCCTCGTGCCATCGAGCCTCGCTTGGCTCGTTCCGGGACCCACGTAATCCGCTTATGAGGGGGTCACGAGGGGCGGCGAGGGGAGGCGGACGGTGGCAGAGGGGGGGATGGGGGGACAAGTCAGGACGACGGAACGGAGGAAGGGGAACCGAGGGGAAGGGTACACCCCGGAATACACGACCATCCAAAGGACGACCAAAGTCGCGGTTCGTTCCCAGCTGCCTCTGAAAACGATGGTATCCAACACGCCAACGTACAACGTTCCGACCAATAAAAAGGAGAGGCTGGAAAACTGCGCTTCGCCCAGTGTCTCTCGGTTGGAAGCTGGATCGTAAAGTCGTGGAAGGAATGGTAGACACCATGGTTCGTTCCTCCGGAGGATCCGCTGTAAAGAATGCCCCCATGGCGATCGGGGTCCAAGGTATTTTAAAATTCGAACGTCTCGTGCGAACCGCTCGCGCGAATATTTGCCTCGCGTTCGACGTCGCGTTGCTCGTAAACTGACGATCATTGGCAAAGTGAACCCGTCTAACGGAGTTCTAACAACGACCAACACGACATGTTGTGCATAAAATGAGACAGCACGAGCACTGGCGAACGTAGGTTTGGCAGGCAAAGAGGAGAACGCGAGAGAGAAGAGTTGAAAGCAACAGCTCTCGGACGACTTGCGCGAGAGCAAGCTGGAAGAGTGGTTTATGACGAGGAAGAGAAAGCAACCCGTGAAGAAGGCATTGTTCGCGTCGCGTATATATACTTTCCTCTTTAAATCCAGTCTTGAAACCACGCGAGATTAAAGGCACGATAATTACGTAACTGCAACCGACCGGAGGATCGGAAAAAAAAAAAGAATTCGAAGGAAACAGAAGCGCAAAGGGCAACTGCTCGTTGTAGGAAGAAGGAGTGGCCCGTGGGATCGGAGCAGAGCAGAGCGTCGTCGTATCTCTCCGCGCTGATCCTGGAACCCTGGTTTTGTTCGAGCGATATACGCAACAACGCCGACACCGACGAGGCAAAGGACGATGACGATGACGCGAACGATGATGCACACGCGCGATCGTTGGCTAACGAACTGGTCGAGTGGGCTATCAGCGTGGTAGCCGGGTTGATCGTCGAGAGAGATTGCGCCCGAGCACAATGTAAAATTCCATACCGGTTGGCTACCGTCGCGACCGATGGCCACGACACGCCCGCGAGAGATCGTTGAATCTATGATCCGTATCTTGGCGGTTCGGTTGGCCGTGGCACGACCAAGCACGGTGCAACGTACCGGATCGGAAAGCAACCGGAGAGGCTGGAACCCCCAGAGGTACCCGGAGGCTCCTGGGGAAAGAGAGGAGAGAACGAGAGGATCCGGCGAGAGGATGCTTGATTGTCGAGTGGGCGTTAGCGCTACCGACGGCCTTTGCCGGGCTATACATCGGCCCCTGTGAAAGCCAGGCCCTTATCCAGCAACGAGACAATGGAATTCCGATTATGGTCTTCCGCCTGCTTCCACGCGGCGTCGAGTGGGCGCGAGGAAAAGCCCTTCGTTTGCTTGAATTCTACGCGAGAGAAGAATCGATCCGTGGCGCCGTTGATTTTGCACCACCACAACAGGTTTTTACCAAACGTTTTTCACGCAAACGCGCGAGATTTCGCGACGGACGGACGGACGGACGGAAGGAGAAGATCAGAAGCCGGTGGATAGACTCGGATACGCGTACGTTTCGATTTGCCGAAAAGCGGCTAGCCAAGGGACCCTAACGGGACGGCAAACACCCGCTGCGCCCTGAAGTATGATTCGATTTATTATCGTCAGCGCGAGACGAAAGCCCGGGGTTGATATAAGGGTTGCGCTTTGGCTCATTGGCCCACAACGAGATCAGACGCGACCCTAATAGCAAATTCGTTTTCTGTTTATTGGATTCTTCGTTCCCTCGGAGCACCGGGCCTGCTCGTGTTTCGAGCTCCTCGAGTGGAACGGAATCCACGTGGAAGTCAATGGACCGGTAACGAAATTTTACAGTGATTTCCCTCGCGCCCCCTTCGAGACGCGCCAACGTCATCGAGAAATGAAAAATTTCTTTCTCGATCGATTCGAAGCAAAGCCTCGATCGCTGAAACAAACTGCTCGATCGTTGTATCTACCACGGAGAAATTCGTGAAAGAGACTAATTAACGTCTCTATCCGTCTAATGAGAGATTACGCAGAGTAACGAAAGGGACGTGAGAATTGAATTAATTATCCTGCCCGTTCCCGGACACGGCGCGCTATAGATCAATCTCGCGAATCGACCGTATGAATTACACGGCCGGCGCTCGCTTATCCGCGATACCATCTAAAACTACCGCCCGCGATGAAATATGGCGCGTCTGGGGCAACGCGGCGCGATTAAACCTCAACGTAGAATTTTTCCCCCGGGTGTTTGTCGCTGAATCGCGTAATGCGCGTAATGTGTGCCGCGTGATTGGACAATAAATAACCGAGATAAGACGAGAACGCGGATTAACAAGGAAAAGGAAAACGCGAATTAATATCAATTACATCGTTCGATAGCGGGCATCGAACGATAGAATCTACTCGTAATTATTCGATGAATTGAGCGGCTACCGCAAGTCTGCCCATTCATCAGAAGCGCACGAAAGAGAGAGAGAGAGAGAGAGAGAGAGAGAGGAGATTGAGTCGTAAATTACGCGTTTCGCGCGAGCATCGAGAAACCGGAAGAGAGTCGAAGCTGACCGAGTCGCTTGCTGCGCGAACGCTCGTCCCACGAGCCAAGAGGTTGCTTCGTTATTCATAGAATACAAGATGCGACGGTAGCAAATATTCCAAGTCGACGGACGACAAACGGAGAGAAAGAGAGAGAGAAGGACCGAGCGAGTATCGAAGGAAGCACGAATACGGCCGAGAAGGGAATCGAAAATTAATTAAAAGCTAAAATGCGAACAGGACGCTAGACGGTGGAGAACGTGGGCGTGGGGGGCGCGGGAGGGGGCCGGGGGGGGGGGAGGAGGCGACGATGGATTATTCAGGGGACCGTGGGATGATAGCACGTGCCACTGCCGATGAGAAACGGAATTCTAAAAGGCCATCAGTTACGAAAACATTTGGCCGACTTTGCATTTACAGTATGACCTCCGTGAAATCGCTGCGTAAAGCAGATAACCGCGTCGGAGGGGCCCGGTTTTGGGCCCGATGCGGACGAGCGACTTTCGTCGTTTCAGAGATATCAAGTAGGTTTTTCAATTGTGCAATACACGTGATCGTAGGCAAGTGTATTTAATAATATTAATTTTTGTTGAGATGAGATCGCGAACGACAAGGCTCGGGCGTTCGAGCGTCTGAGAAACCGCAGAACGGAAGCACGTTCAGGGACCGAGGGAAAAAAAAAAGAAGAGGAAGGGCCGAGAAAAAGTTATCGAGAACCGAGCCATCTGGGCTCGGGAAGACCACACAAACTTTCGATAGAACGAACGCGAAGAAACGCGTGTGGCCTTCGGACCTAGTCGCTCTTACCTGGTAATCTAGCAAAGAGGAGTATAAGTAAGTAACGAAATACCAACACACATCCGGGACAAGCGAATAATCGGATAAGCTTCGTGTTACCGTCTTCCAACCGATGCCGTCTCTCATTCGCTTCCTCTTCTGTTGTTCTATCTGCTTATTGTCAGTGCAACCTATCTACCGAGAAGCACACGAAAACGAAAACAGCCTTTAATATTAGTGAGATCCGAAAAATTAGAATTCCGAAAATAGGTCTTGCAACTATCCGAGCTTTACAGGTCGTCCGCGCGTTACAGGTTCCAGAAAAATGGAGTCGACTTCAGAGGCAGAGTAGAGGGCGAGGTATCGATATCTATCTAGTTGTACGTGATATTTCACTCAAACTCGAGTGTTTATCCTGCAATTAGGGCCTGGACCCGTATTTAGATCCCTCTGTCGAGGACGACACCGTCCGCCTACTCAATTTACTCGTGACACGCGTCAATCGACGCGAGTCGTTTGTACTCGATGGAAGATTCCTCTCCGATGCTTTCGCGCGCGTGCTTGTTTAGCCCGATATTTTGTGGCCACTTCGTAACGATAGGTGCACGTGCTCCCGCCACGTGCCACCCCTTAACCTGACGCCTAATTGAGTGATTGAAATTCTATCGAACTGGCAGCAGTCTTCCAAACGAAAGATTAAACTATTACCCTCCCATCAATTTCTTAAAACTAATTTGACTGGCGAGTCTAATGACGGTACTCTTTTTAACTCTGGTTTTCTGATATCGACTAGATAGCAATAACTTCCTATCAATTTTTAAAGGTGAGATTAATTAATCTGCAGTTTTAGTAAACCAAGAAGCAACATAAACTCTGATTAACTTCACACCGAGCGAAAGATCATATTTTTTTTAACGAAACAGGTACGTAACAAACGGTGGAGTAAAAAATTTCTTCTTCCTGAAAGCTCTTTAATTTCCTAATCCCAGAGGAACAGAAGCGCATTTTTGCATTTTTTTAATGCAAAAAAGAAAAAGAAAATAAAACGGAGTACCTAGATTGATTCTAAAGTATCGAGACAGTGTGCTTCGAATTCATCTTAAACCACTTTGAACCGATGAATTGCTTCGCTTCGCTGGTATCCGCTCGATTGTATCTTGATATGGAATAAAAATCAGAGGATGTCTGTTTACGCGTGCCGATTCCGCCGAGAGGCGGAGAAAGTTAAGTGGACGGGCAATTTCTCTGCGACAACAAATAGTAGTCGTCGAATGAGAAAAGGGAGAGGCATGTGACGCGATTCCCACGTACCCGGTGGGCTCCTGCAGCGTCCCTGAACCTCGGGGAGAAACCTCGGCGCGTTAACGACAACGTTTTCGACACCCCTCCCTTTTTGGCACCCTTCATTCCGCCCGGAGCTACTGCTTTTCTCTCCGTCCCGCCCTGACCCCAAGACTGATTGCATAATAAAATAAATACTGTCGCACATTCTTCGAGCGGGCGCCTTCGAAACACACAACGCGGACATGAACTATCTCTTTGCGCGCACGCGGCGAATACATCGCGTTTCATGGCGTAGCCGTCACGTCACGTTTAACCTTAACATTTTGTCCAGGTTTGCTGGCGCTACTTCGCGTAGCTCAAGGCTGCAGACCACCCGTTCGGCAAAAATTCATTTCCATTTTAATTTTTCATTTCTCGTGGAAAGAACGCGCGCCGGCAGCCCGTACATTATGTATTCGGCGAAAGAATCCACGATTTGCCAGCGAAGGCTGGTAGAGAGGCAGAGACCGCTAATTCACGCTTGCAGACGGTTCGTAAAAATTTCTTGGGAAATATTTCATAGCGTGATCGATGGAGTTTAATCGAAAGTCAGACACACGCGAAACGAACGAATTCGACGAACGCGATTATAAAGGAGATGATGGTACTATGGCCCTTCCCATCGTAATTTCGCTTTTCTTCACGTTTATAACAAAAATACTTTCTGAGGTAAATAGTGTCGTACAGATACAAACGGAGGAAGGTACTTTTTTGTCAAAATTCAAGAGTCTCTGAAAGCAGAGATCCGTCGTGACTACTTTATTTTATTAATTTTTAATGGCGAAAATTTAAGGAAATCCTGATATTTCGCTGTTTAACCTAAATATTCAAAGAAAAATGGTAAAAGGAAAGAAAAAAACACGTACAGCAAATTTCAAGGAGTTGTAAACGACTTCATTCTGGAAGACCATGGTGAATTTAGTCGTGACAAAAAATTCAGGATCGTCAAAGTAGAGAAAGTACCAAAGTTCCAACCAAACCAAAGTAAAAAGTGCTTTAAAACGTGGAATAATTTTTTTTTTTCCTTTTATGAGGTTGTAACAGTTTGAAATATCAACAACCTTTCATCGTTATTAGTTTGGCTCGTTACATGTTAAATACAACTAAATTATTCTTTTCTGTTTCTACCTTTCGACACGTGTGATCTTATTAAAATGTAGAGTACAAATTATATTTTGGGAAGAAATCGGGAAGAGGGCGATATTACTACCCACTTTCTCCAACATTTTATTAATAAACGATAAAAACTGAGTGTGTCTGTTTTTTGGCGCGGCGGGGTTACGCGATTCGCAGCCGCGAGCCTTGTTTCTATCCTGGACTCTTTCGATTGCCTCTTTCGCACGAACGCGTACGTATATAGACAGAGGGACACTCCGGGTTCGTTCCTCTCTCGTTCCACGGCTTTTCGTGTAGCGGATACGCCTACAACGGATAGGCGGCTGGACGCGGGTACGTAGAGACCTAACGGACAGATCCGTGTTTCCATGGAAACCCACCTATCTGCGTTGGTTGGACCTATACTGCCTGCTGCCACCCTGATAAGCGGCTTACTCTCATGGTTCTCTCTACTCTTCTTCGCTGGGGCATTCCAGCCCCTTCCTCCTACCCTCTTGCCGCGACTCGAATCTCTCTACTCTCTCTCTCTCTCTCTCTCTCTCTCTCTCTATCTATCTCTATCTCTATCTCTCTCTCGTTCCCTTTCGCAACTCCGTTGCCTCTTTCAAACCACCGTGAAAAAGACGAAGACACAAAGAGAAAAGTACGCCAAACTCGACTCGTGTATTCTTCGATGCGCGTGCAACACGCGTGCAAGCGCGGAAGAACGAAGAAGGAAGAATGCCCGATCATGGTTGTGATCGAGCCCCGTGCTCCGCTTTCGAGAGTTTCGCTCCGATGCAACGGAAATTAGCACGAATAATTTTCATACGAAGTAATTGAAATGCAGAGAGCAAGAGGAAAGCGAGACATTTTCTCGCCTGTTTTTTTTCGTCCCTCGATTTCGAAATTAAATTTTGCATACTTTGATGCACAGCTTATGACGATGAGACATTAGTCACAGCAAATTTTGAAGTCGAGCTGATAATTAGTTTCTGAAATATGACGGAAGCCATTAAACGTTCCAGTATGTAACAAAATTCAACAAATTTCATTTGAAATAAAAATAATAAATGAAATAGAAATATAATTTGAAATAACGAGTCATTACAATGTAATTTATGATCTTTATTTGAAAAATAACTTGGGATAAGTAACTTTATCTCGATTCGTTGAAATGAAATAATAAATAATCTCAAATTTGCACAATAGAACTAAAACTCACTTGAGAAATTAAATGTCGAGTCAAGTAAAATGATGTTATTTATATAATCATTTTTCAAATATTTTGTTCATATCTAAACTCAGTATGTATATTTTCGATATTTGACTTGATTCTATGTTGGACAAATAATATAATTTAAAAAAATTATTCTTAGGAATTTTTATTACTAATGGCGAATATGAAATTACGTTTAAAATATCCCATTCAATATGGGATCAATGAATATTAGATTGCAATTATGAATTTTGAAATTCAAGCTCTTAAAAATAATTTCTTAAATTATCTGACCAACCGATATGGGCTATTTTAACTCTTTTCATTTCAAAAATTAATCGTCAGCGTAATTTTTAAAATTTTTTGTGATTGATGTCTCATCATAAACTGTCGTTTGATGCTAAATCGAGGGGCCAAAAGCGATTTTCTCGACCATTGTTTATTATTTCTATTGTATTCCATGACCAGATACGAGCTTGGATAATTCACGAAAAACTTACTCGACTAAAAAAAGATGTAATAAATATACGCGGAATTTTCGACGTCTTAAAGGCGAGAAATGCATTCGAGCGCCTGTCACAGAATGATACACGGTTGACTATAGTTAAGAAGCCCTGAGTTTACTTTGACTTCATATGGCTTCAGTCGATGCATCGATTTGCATGACAATCAATAACGGCTAGTATGGCGCACGAACCAAATACTTTTACTAGGAGATAACAGACCACATGATTCACGAAATGCAGGAAACGTGTATCATCCATCGAACAATGAGATCGGGAGAGTAAAACTCCGGGTAAACGGTACAAAATGTTTTCAGCTACCAAATCCTCCATCGAATACCTATGTAATCGTATCAATCCTTTGTTCGCAATCGAACGAATGTCCTTTTTAAGTCTTCAAAAAAAAAAAAAAAAAAGACATTGCGATAGTAAAGTAATTGTAAAATTTATATTCGAAATTTGGAGAGAAACCAAAATTTTCGAACGACAAAGGAAAAGAAAATCTCTTACAAGCTTCTTCATTTCGTACTTTTCTACAATGTAAGAGACAGTAGAAATGTTAGAAATATCTACTTCGTTCACTCAAAACAATTACGATATGATCTTTGATGAAGAAGGTAGGATAGAATTCAAATACTTAAGAGAAGTTCTCCAGCGAACAGCTAACGCCACCTCACGATCCTGTCTAAACACTTTCACCTGCTCGAAAACGTCAATACCCCTTCTTATTTTCATTATCAATCGTAACCATTCAAATAATCGCGCGATTCCGCGTGCTCAATGGAGAAAAAGATAACAAGAATCGCGATTTAAATGCAGATGAGTATTATCGACAAACAAATTTTTTAATAACAAACAGTAATTAAATAAATGAAAAATTGTGTTTCCATTGCACAAGTTGAACGTAGGAGAAATACGTAAATTTCGCGTAACAGTGAATAGCGTAACCACCGATAATCGACGAAAGAAGAGAAAAACAGTTGACCGATTTACCTTGAGGGAAAGCGGCCAGCCCATGCTCCAACGGATGTGGATGTGGATGACCATGCGTAGTAAGAGTGAAAGGCGAATGTAACCCCGGATGAGGAGCTCCAGGGTGCGGATGTGAATGCGGGTGCGGATGAGTGCCGACCCCCATCGCTGGGTGACCATGGGCATGGTACTGAGGAGTCCCCGTCGGGGCGCAAGTAGCCCCCGCCGCCTTCAAGTACCCTGCCATGTAACCCGCGAGGCAAGCCAGCTCACCCGCCACCGCTACACCCTTGTCACGCTCCCTTATATCTTGATGTCCACCCTCTTCCGCCACCCACCAGCTGGTCTCCTCCCGATGACTGTTCTGGTTCAACTGGGAGGATGACTTCGTACTCTCCAACACTTTTTTCGTCGGTTCTTCCGGTACCGACACAATGTCGTTTCTTCCGCAGTCGTAACCTTCGTACTCCACCTACAACGACGACATAGTACTGCATCGGTAATACCAACAACTTAAACGTAAAATTTGTATCAGAAAACAAAAAGTAGGAAAAAATTTGCAATACAATGAAACATATTATAGAAGCTATTTTTTTAGTAAAGGTCATTTAAATCTCTAGAAATATGCAAAGATGTAAAAAATTTCTGTGAGAAAATTACGTACTGATCACTTTAATCACGCTTTCTTCTTTCCTTCCAAAATGGAATTTCTCGAGCAATTTTTCGCGATAATAAAAAGCTTTTTACTCGCGTGTTCGCCTTCTGATTTTTCAAGCGCGAATGTGAGATACTGATGGTAACGTTTTTTCGTTGAGTTAGAATAAGGAAATTAGCATTCTTTTTGTGCCCGGGAAATGCCCACTGCTGCTACAGTGAGGTTTTCCCTCGCAAACGCGAAAGGAGCCGACTTATTCCGAATGCTGAACCAACTATTGTTGCGAATAACGATTTTTTGAAGAATAGACACATC
>WIUT01005068.1:0-15730 GCA_010645135.1 Tetragonula clypearis | reverse complement strand
TTAAAATATGTTAGCTGATTAATAGGCTATCGGTCGGTAAAGTGTTGAAATACCGACCAATCAAATGTGGAGATAGCACGATGTATCGAAATAGCAAGAACGATGAGCGTCGACATTTGCACGAGGCTAGAAATTATTAACACTTTTACTGACCGGTAGCCTATTAATCGACTACTATTTACGGCTGCCGATCGGTAAGGTGTTAATTCGAGGGACCAACCTCGAAGTCCAACGCTGGTAAAAAGAAAGTTCCTGTGAAAGAATAATTTGTGTTGTATATTAATTGTGTCGTTTAAGCTTATTCGAATTATTGTTGTTTGAGTTGTCTATCTTGTATTTATCATTTGTTGCTTCGTTTCCGTTTTCTTTATTATTTAATGTAATAAATCATCTAAATTATATTCCTGCATATACACAGAGAAACGTAACATCAATTTTTGAAAGTTTCCTTTCACACAAAGATAATGGCGTTGGCTTACCATTGTTGTCCGAGTTGTGGGTTCGAGGAGTTCTGCCACCCTTCCCGATACAATTAATAAAGTGAAAACGTTTCGATTATCACGACGATGAAATGGCCGAGGTTGTTTCGTATCCATCGGCATTAAAATATCGTTGCGCCAGACAACGTTAATGAACGAATGAAAGCGGGCTGTAATCGAGCTGCGATACGAGATCAAAGGGTAGAAAGCACTTTTTTTTCTTCTTTTCTTTTTTTTTTTTCTTTCATTTTGCCCTCGGTGTCGAACCGGACTGAATGAATCGGCGCTGGTTCGACCAATTAACGCGTGATCATCCGCGAGATTAACTGATCCAACGATGGTAGCTAGGAGGATTCACCCTTCGTCGCGTTGTATTTAACGTCGACGTCGCTAACGATCTCATTAGTTTTGTGGCATATTATCCGCCGTGGCGAGGCGAGACGCGAAGCAGCAGTAGTAAACACGTCGAACTCCATGGTTTTTAGAATGGGATCGCAAACGCGTTAATTAATTCGCTGGCGTTTCGCGTTGCGCGTCGATATATAACAGCCGCGCGTCTTTCGACGATTTAAAGGACGCCTCCGTGGATCTGCTCATTAAATCTCGGCCAGATCTCTGTATAAGAGTTGTAGGTCGAGTTGTTATCCGGAGGGGGAGGGGCGAGGCACCTAGGTAGCCTAGTCGCGACCTGAATGCCGACGAATTGTGCTCCTTAACTTTGACTGGCAAGAGAATCGCGTTTCAACGTTGTCTGCTCGCGTACCGATCGGATGCTCCCGTTTATCGGAAAGTGATTCAAACGAATGATATTTCGTTTTGCAGGCAGACGGAGTCTCGAGAAACGTCCATAGTCCGCCATTTAACCTTTTGATCGCCGTATTTTTTTTAAGGACCGCGCATCAGCTTACTTATATATTTTCAGTTTTATGGAAAATGCACTTTTACTAATGAATAAATAATTTAAATATTTTTCACTTACATAATTGGTGAGCCACAATCAATTAGGATGTAATTTGCGTAAAAAAAAAAAAAAAAAAGGAAACACTTGATTTTCACTGGGGTTGCCACACAATAGATCAAATACTAAATATTAAAAAAATTAAAAAAGCTATGTGTATGTTTGTTAAATTTATAGTCTAAAAAATACACACATATATATATATATATATATTATACACAATGAAATTAATATTTATCTATGGTGTGGTAAATAGTTGGGGCAGAGTGGAATTTTACAGTTTTGTCACTCGAATTTTGTTTCTTGACCTTTCTCTCGAATAAATCCAAAATCAAGGAAGAATATATATATTCTTCGATTTTTTTCAGCGATAGAAAATGATCCTATACTGTCACTGTTAAGAAATCGAAATTAATTTCGCTCTTTATTTAGGGTATAGAGATTGGCGTGTACTGATGCGCGCACGGCGATCAAGAGATTAATACCAATAATTTCTTTTTTTCACGTCGATTCAGATAGGATTAAACGGCTCGCGCGAGAGCCGATACAAATAAAGAAAGAAAAGAAAAAGAAAAAAGAAAGAATGAGCTCGTAAAGCCGGTGGTGTAGATCCAAGAAACGTAACGAACGTAAAATCGCCGCGATGACAGGAGCTGTTCTATTAAGGTGAAGGCCAATAAAACGACTGTATCACTTTTTCGTTCGCGTATCGTTCACTCAAATCACGTTCGACGATAAACCGGTGCCCGGTTACATTCTTCTGTTCCAGGCGATGAAGATGAGCAAAGTGGGCAACCAGACGAATTCGCAGGACCCACAGGCGGTGAACTCCCGGGTTTTCGTCGGCAATCTAAACACGTTTCAGTGCAGCAAGACCGATGTGGAGCGAATGTTTCAGCGTTACGGCCGTCTGGCAGGTAGGTTTCCCTTTTCCCCGGCGAAATCACATAAACGGAAGCCCGGATCAGTCCTCCTCCTCGTGCCTTCCGCTCGACGTTTCCCAGATTCTTTCGCCAGGCCATCGCGCGTCAGATTTCTCTACGCGGCAGAGGATCTTCCCTTCTCCGGGCGAATAATTGCAGCTCGGGGAGATTTCTTATTTCGCGTAATTTTCAAGTAATTGTTTACTGTTGTTTAATCTTCACATTGTCGGCAATATTAATATTATTTATATTATCTCTCGATCGAGCTGCCCGCTCCGAAATAAATTCCTCGTTTTATTGCAACATTTCATTCTGCGATATATTTCGTGCAATTTACACTACTGCTTACTCTGTGTTATTTAGTTGTCTCAAAGTTAATTAATGACGGCTACTATTATTCAATTTCGATATTGCCGATATCGCTTTGTGCAACGATCGTCGGCATATCTCGTCAAAAGTCGTCTCTTTTCGAGTTCAATCGACGTGTGGCTGAAACATAGTCGAGCAGCGTGCAAATGAATGCGGCAACTATACACACACGTGTCACCTGAATATCTTTTCAAATTGCCACGACGCCAAAGATCGTTTTCTTCGTCGGAGAATAACTGGCAAGAAACTGGTCTCTTTTCGTAACCGTCGTACAACCGTGCATTTTTCTTTTTCTTCCCCTTGCGTGAAAAATATGACCTTGAAAGTTTGAGCATTCGCGCGTGAAATTTATCGTGATCTCGCAGATCTTGTATCTTTTGGAGAAAACTACAAAACTGCAGAGTCTAAGAGAGCAAAGAAAAAAAAAAAGAGAACGATTCCATCTGGTCGGAAAAAGTGGCAGGAAAGTTCAAACTTATTTCGCTCTGAAATTTGACACTGATGGTCAAAGTCGATGATCAAAACTCGAGATAAAGGAAAAGAGAAAATATGAAATTCCAGACCCTTCTCCTCCTTCTTCTTCTTCTTCTTCTTCTGCGGAAGAAGAATCTCGTATAATCGATATTATCCAGGATCTGCGAAGAGATCTACAAAATAACGCGCGGCCTTATTTGCGGGATTCGCGCGGTATCATCGGTATCAGGGGGTTGGCGAGCGGGGAGGAGAGAGGAAGTCGAACAGCAGCGGGTAGTTACAAACTGGCCAAAGTTGGGGAGAGATTCAGAGATCGGGTCGGATAACGGGGGAAGGCTCGCGCTGTTATCCGGTATAAAAAGGTGGAAGCGCTCCGGCTCCGGAGAAAAATAGCGAGTTGGAAATAGGATTTCCTCGATACGCTCCGTCCTCGGTAACCCAATTTGTGCCGTGATAGCTCCTTGACCTTCGATATCCCGATTGGATATCCGTCTCCGGTTTCCCCACCGACGACTCTGTGTTGCTTTCGCTGCAACACTAACCTCGTTTGGTAAGACGCGCTTTATCCGCAGCCGTCAAAAGAAAAAAAAAAAAAAAAAAAGAAAAAAAGAAAAGAAAGAAGAAAGAAAGAAGCAACGATGAATTAGGAGGAAACGGATAGTTGAAATTTTCCCCGTGGAAAGTTCGAAGTCTCTGTACGTGAAGAGCGACGAGAATCAGCCGGATTTGTTCGACCGTCTCGCGTGATTCTCAGTCGCGTTGCCTCGTATTGCTTCAAAGACGTTCGTCGTTGCCGATCTCTGCCGGCGAAGTTGAGACGCGACGCGAGCAGCAACGGGATCGCTGTAGTTTGTTAGCAAAAGTATCACACTTTTACTACCGGCGCAAGTTACACGAAACTCTCTCTCTCTCTCTCTCTCTCTCTCTCTCTGTACTTATGCGAATTTCGAGTTTCTCGGAGTCTGTTGCGTACAGCTGTCACTGCGCTGTACGCGATGCGATCCGTGTTTGGTGTTTCTGAAGCAGGGAAAATTAAAGCGCAGTCTATGACGTAGTCGTAGTTTCTCTCCGGCGTGTTTCGTTCGCGAGATGCGCGCGCGTCTCGCGTAACGCCCGTAATGAAAACTTTCTCTATTAAATTTATGGTGCAACCCGATCGTTTCTCCCCTTTCGCTTCGAAACGAGGGACAGGGGGGAGAGAGAACTTGCTGGGGGAAAAAAGACAAAAGCTAAGGTGGGAAATTTCCACGACGACGGTAGCGAATTGTTCCAATAAATAAACGGATTGGTCTCGAAGTGTACACAGAGAAAGCACATACATCCACGTGCTGCGTGTAATTGCTCGTAAGTAGAGACTCGAATTTCTTTTTTTCTTTTTTTTTCTTTTTACGTGGAGGAAGTGTCTTCGTAAGACACCTGAGTCTTTTAAAGGCATAACCCATCATTCATGCAAGCACCACTGAGAAGCAAGGAATCACTGATGCAGTAATAGACTCCTAGCCTTAGCTGGACAAAGAAAGTCCGTGATAATATTGGAGCTGGAAGACGATCCGACATTTTCAAACACTTGTTTCAACTTTGGCGTCACACGAAGAACTGAAGAATCGGTAGAGTGGAGGCAAGCTGATTCTGAAATATCGTCCGATGTTTCATGAACACCTAGGAGTTGACGCATGCATCGCAGCATGTTTCAACCGTCTATGGGGGCCTTAAGGGAAGACGGTGGCCGTCCTCCGCACGTTGGGAGAACTTCGGGACCTTTTTATACACACGGAGCTCTCTCGTGCTGTTGTCCTAAAGGACAATGTCTTTTTTTCGTCCAAACAGGAGCTCGAAGCTCCCTCAGATGCAGAGTCCCTCAGATGCTTTACCGACTGAGAGCTATCCCCACCTCACGTAGAGACTCGCCTGGTACACGGTTTAAACGCACGTCCGAATCGCGGGAATTATCGTAAGAAATCGTCGAGCGCAATTTCTCGAGCCCTGTCTGCTTGCTCGAAACCTTCCTTTCTCTGCCGATGGTGGTGAGGGTTGTATCTTGGCCGTCGGTCGTTTTCTTCTCGTCGATTACGTCTAAACAATCAGACACTGCAGCGACTTCGGTCTCTCTGGAGTTGAAACGAACGTCCGGGAATGGACGTGAATGTGCTCCGTGATCGAAGAATCGGAAGGTCGTCCGCAAGTAGGCGAAAGTTAGACTACTAATACGAAACGATTTCACGCGACAAAGTGTCACGGTATTATCGCGAGACGATGGAAGCTCGGTCTCGGTTCCAATCGAACGGAGCAGACAGACACACCAGCAGTCTCTCTCTCTCTCTCTCTTTCTCTCTCTCTCTCTCTCTCTGGGTTTGAATCGTGACCAGAAAGCTCGGAACCTCGGTGGAAAGTGACACCGCGGAGGACTGGCTCGAGTGTCTGGCAACTGCCGATAAACAGCTTACTTTCAGCAGCTTCCTCGACAAAGCGGCTAGACAATAAATGCGCCGGCCTTTACAATGCTGCTGCGCCGAACTTCACCCCGGCCAGGAGACAAAAACAGAGAGAGAGAGAGAGAGAGAGAGAGAGAACTTGAGAGGAATCGTCGGAGGAATTAAAAGGGAGCTTCGATTCGTCAGAGATAAGACGACGACCGTCGTCTCTCCATTCACCATCCAGGGCCCATCGTGACAGCTGTACCAGGCAGATTGCGCGGGTCAAGTGGACGTTTCGGAATTGTACCCGGAGAGAGTTGTCTATCGACTGGTACCCGTCGCTTCGTTTTATTTCCAAGTTCTAGCTGCTTCGCGCCTCGAGTGCGAAAGATCCTTCGAACTCGCCCGGGTCTGCGGCGATCCGGCCCGCGCTAACTCGTGCGTCTGACACTCGGACAACGCGAGAAGCTCGAGTTCTTTTTGGCAGAAACACGGACGGGGGGAGCAGAAAGCACCGCGAAATTCGATCGGGAAGTCACTTTGCCTGTCGGTCGGTCGGTTTCGGCGAATTTTGTTTCGGTTAGCGGACCGTTATCAGAATTTTCACTCGACACGGAGATATATACGTATGTACGTAATCGAGCGACGTTTCTCTGAATTCCGAGCTCCGGCCTAGAACCGTGGTTAAAAAAAAAGAAAGAAAAAAAGGAAAAAAGGGATTTTCGAAACGCCGCTTGCTTTCGGGTTTTTTCGACTCCTCGTTTTTCTCAAACGAGCCTGCACCTTTTTCCTCTCTCTCTCTCTCTCTTTTATTTCTTTTTTTTTTTGGTCGATTTCACCGAGCGGTCACCTATAAAGCGACCTGAAACGGCACTAAGTGCTTGTAACTTTTTCATCGGTCGTGCTTTTTCACTTTCCCCATTGAGATACACGTTTTCAGCTTGTCTCTTCGAAAAAAGAAAAGAAGAGAGGGGGGGGGGAAAGCACGGACAGTTTTTTATCGTCAATCAAAGAGACAGCTGTATGCATAAATAACGCGGAGGAACGCGTGCTCATTTTTTCCGGCGAATCAGAAACAGCTTTCGTTATTTCAGTGCCCGGGGAAAATTCAATCGGTTACCGAACCGATGGCGGTGGCTTGACCATCGTTCCGAACCGAAACGTTCGTCGGGCTGCTGTGTTTCCTTCCCTATTTTCTCTCTCTTACTCTCTCTCTCTCTCTCTCTGTTTCTCGCGAGCTCGCTACACCCCTTCTATTTCGATCTATTTTTTCCTTTTAATTCGATTTCCCACCCTGCTCGTTAGCTTTGCGGGTCGAGCAAAAAACACGGGTATATGTAGATTTCCGGGCGAGGAGCAGCGTAAACGTTCGCAACAAGAAATATCGAGTTACTCGAAAGCTCGGCTCGCTATTTCTCGCGTCGCACCCTCGCGCATGAAACGGTATCACGAGTTATTGCGTCTCGCGATTTCAAAGGCGCGTTGCCGTACGATTTCATCCGTACTCGTTCGATTCCTCGGGCGGAGGGAGGAACTTGCGGTAGATCGTTCGCCTCGATCGCGATTCAAATTCGTAGACGTAGAGTTTGGAAATTAAGTACTTTTGCTTACTGCAGCGGAGCAGAGTCGCCATAGTCACTTTGCCACTTTCGCGCAGCTTTCGTCGTTTCGTTGCAACAACGTTGCCGAACATTTCGCCAAACGACGATCCGCTTGGCAAAACACTTTACTTGTGAATAGATTTATTCAAGAATTATTCAATCTCTTTGAGTCTCGCGTTCAGCCATCGGTAATATACTATCACGTTCTCGACACGTTGAAACGACACGCATTCTCGTCGAGATCATCGAGAGTTCGGAAGATCTGCTGAAACGAAGCGTGCTCGTAGGACGACACCGCAAATGGGTTAAATTTCACACAGTCGAAGAACGTTCGTCTCTCGAGCTTCTCTCAATTTTTTGGCGAGACGAAAAATGCTCGGAGAAGCGTGCGTGTAAAACATGAAATTCGGCATCACCCACGAATTAGTTTTCTCGCTTCGCCATCGAGAGCTACTAAATTTCGTTCGTGGTTCAGTCAGTGTCGCGGTGGTTCGTCGACGAATCGAGCGCCGGACCCGGGGCACTCGATTCGTGCAATCTGTTCCGCGCAGCTGTCACCGGCGCGGCCATCCACTGTCCGACAAGCCGAGACCTTTTTCAATTTCACGTCTCCGTTGACTCGAGCCTGTCACCTTCTACCTTCTACCTTCGCCGCTTCAGTAAAAGACACGGGACGTTCTGTTGCACGGTGATGCACGACGACCAACAACGACCCGGTGCAAAACACTCGTCAACAGGATGGCGGTCGCCGAGATTGCGAATCGTCGTTGTGCGGCGGGGCAAAGGTTGAAACTTTTGTGCAAGTTGCGTCGCTCGGCACGGCTGAACGCCAGATACGGCGACGTGCTTTTTCAGCTTGTCGTACTTTTCTTTGCTCGCATCTCCCTGCGGAGGGATGATTCGACGCAACGACGAGGAGGAGGAGGAGACTCAATTCGCCCCTTTTCCCGCTACGACGAAAAAAAAAAAAAAAGAAAGGAAACGAACGCTTGCTACTTTTTGTCGTTTGCGCGTGCCATTATAAACTGGGGACCGTGATCGATCTTCTACTCCCCCCTAAACTGTTCTTCGTGCACACTAACTACACGAGCCTTTACACGTGTTCTTCTTTCTTTCCTATTCTTTTTTCCTTCTCGCGCGAGGGAATTCTCCTTGCCTAAGACACGTTTAAATACGATCTGACTGTTGGAGGAAGCTCGTCGTCGTAGTGAACTACTCCTCCGTTAGTCGAGTAGGAGTAAACTATCGATGGACGAAGCACGCGAGTCGACGTTCAGCGAAAATCTTTCGCGCTGACGAAACAAGACGGCGGCCGGCGTCGAACGGTATTCCCGTCGAATCTCCCTTGCTGCGAACGCTCGTCTGTCGATAACAATTTACATTTACTCTGCGAAGAATACTCCGCCCCCCCCCTTCGTAAAATCGACGATACAGATACGTTTCGAACGTTGGTGGTGAAGGGGTGGGAATCGAAATGCCGACTGCAGCACGCAGAATTCCAGGCTAGAAAATATTCGTTCGAAATTCCAAACGGTATTCTTTCATTTCGTTTTCCTCTCTTTCTCCCCTCCTCCTCACCTCCGCCCCCCAGTTGTTTTTTTTTTGTTTTTTAATTTTACATCGGCCGTACCACATGGCTACCAGTTGGGTCATCGATTCTGTGGGCAGTCTGCGTAGCAAGAACGGCAGATACGTTCATTTTAACACAGGCGGGGGTAGCCGCCTGTAATCTGTGTACCCGTAATAACTTTTGCGTGGTTAGCAGCTGACCATGCATGGAATTCATTATGCTGAAACAAATATGTAAATCTCCATATATTCCACGCCACGGTTGTACGTACGTACGTACGTACATGCACATGTACATATACGTACGTGCATGCACGTGTGAATATACGTACATACGTACGTACATACGTACGTGCACATATATGGCCGCGGGTGTACACAGGCCTGGTTGCAGATATATTTCGTACGGGAACGTGTGTCCACTCCCGAAACGGACAGTGACGGTTAAAAAAAACTTATCTGGCCACGCCAGTTGCCTTGGACATGTTAATAATGTCAGGGACTGAAAATCTCCGGGAAACTTTGTGCACCCTCCACCTCCCCCTCCCCTTCCTCTGCTCCCTTTCGATGCGCGTGTATCGTTTTACAGCGATACTGGTTTTTGCGCCGCGTTCTACCCCGCATCGACAGGCGTTGCCCCGCGGATAATATCCGACTCGATCAACCATAATTCGTCTGAGAAAAATTGACGTTTCCTCTGTTTTCTTCTGCTACTCCTTGAGCTACCGACACATACCGATTTCGATGAAATCTCGCATAAATTTAGTAGTAGCTATTTGACCCGTGTCCATTTTCACCGTCGATGTCGAACGTCAAGGGTGAAAAGTACCCTTATAGTTGGGAACGCGGAACATATTGTATGTCAAATATCTCGGGAACTATTGGAGACACCATGCTTTTTGTGTAAATCGATGAAATTAGTGTTTTTCTTTTTAACGACGAATTTAATGGCGTATATACCGAGAAAATACCTTTTTGGTTTAAACGTTGTACGTTTAGAAAATCGTAATTTCTTAGAAGCTTTTCCAAGTGAATGTTAATAAATTTCCTCGTATATTTGTTTACGAGAACTGCATGTACAAACACAAGCGACGGATGAAATGGAATCTTGATTTTTATGAAGAAAATTCGACATTTATAAAAGGTATGAATTTCGATTTTCAATGTTGATTCTTCTAAAGAGAGTAGATCAATAAAGGAAGAAAATGCTTTACATCTGTGACTAATTGACGTTCGTCTCGCCGAGATCTCTCACTGAGAAGAAATTCGTCAGACCAAGATGGTGAACGAGCGTGCTTTAGCAAATATTTTCGCGCGGATTTTCAGAAATGACGAAGTTATTGTTGCTCGATGACACGGACATGGCGACAGGTACGAGCAATCTACGCGACGGCGAGGCGAAGATTGAACGTTTTTCACGGTGGATCGACGCGATCGGAATCTTATTAAAATTCATCGTTCGGATGAATGTTGCAAGAAAAAGAAGGAATCGAAGGAAGGAACTTGTTGGCCGCGGATCGCGATAAATTCCCGTGAAAAAATACACGTAGCCGAACGTTCCTGCGATTTATTTTTAGCACGCGTTTATCTGAAGACACGCCGCCATTTTCATACTTTCAGCTCTCGCGGTTATTCGAGAGTTGGTTGGCGTATTCTCGGTGAGGAAACTTTTCGTACCTCTCTCTCTTTCTCTCTATCTAGGCTGTTAGTCACGTTTCTAAACAAATTGAATCGCGGGATAAATTACACTCGTCGATATATCTGAGGATCGATTGCTCGATTATAACATTCGCCGTCACGCGTCACGAACGAGTCGAACACGAAGGAGGAAAAAAAAAAGGAAAGAAAGAAAGAAAGAAAGAAAGAAAGAAAAGAAAAGAAAAGAATCTCTCCCCTTCTCGGGAGAGTATATTTCCCTTTCAATAATCGAGATCCTTCAGCTTGCCTTGATCCGGAACGATGACGAGGAGCTCGTCTCCAGGATACTAGACCTCCGGTGCTTCATCAAAATTCATGGAAACAATTTTAATTAAAGATTTCCTCCCATTATCTTGGTATTTCTGTTTCATTCCATTCGCGTGGCGAAGGAAGAAAGAGCGGGAGGAGTAGTAGAAGGATGAGGATGAGGAGGAGGAGGAGGAGGAGGAAGGGGTGAGGTCGGTATTGGAACGTCATGATCGTTTGTTGTTCCAGGAATATCTATGCACAAAGGCTATGCATTCGTGCAATTCACAAATCCCTTTGATGCTCGGAGCGCCTGCCTCGGCGAAGATGGCCGCACCGTTCTTAGCCAGATACTCGGTAAGTAATTTCTCTCTCTAGCCGAGAACATTAATAACTCGCTTCGCGTCCGCTTGTGTACGGCACACGGCACACGGCCGCGCGCGCCAACATTCGAACTTAAACATTAATTATCCTTTCCAACCGGTTCGGCAAGCCTCTCCGCGCCTAGCGCCAATTAATTATTGGCCCGGAGCCGAGCGTCTCAGCTTAAACGCTGGCTCTGCTCGATGCGTTTAGCCGTCGTCGCGCTTTTCAAACGCGCGCATGCTTGGATCCGCGCGTACTGGCCCTTTGACGAGCGCGTCACCACCCCCCAACCACCCCTGTTGCTTTCTGCGTTTTTCAAGTTTAATGGCCAGGCGCAGGGAAACGCCGCGCGTTTCCCAACGAAGTGCTGATGCACTTCGATCTCTCTCGTCTTCGAGCTCTTAAATCCCTCGCACATTTCAGTCGCGCGACAATCGTGTCTCTCTTTCTCTGCGGACGTTTCGTCGAAATTGAATAGATCCGTTGATGGTAATGCCGGTTCCGCGGAATCTTGGGGAATTTTTGTTGATAAAAACGGTGAACGATTGAGTGGAAAGCACAAACGTTTTCGAGAATGAAAAGCTCGTGGTCTTTGAGTCTTCTTTAAATAGCAGTATTATTTAATCGGTTAATTAAAGTGGTTTGCAGTACGCTAAGATGTGATGCAAAGCATCAAATTGTTACACAAATGTTTCGCGTCGCGCGAAGAAATCGACGATCGGCGTTGCTATTCGACGACCGCGATTAAAAACTGCATTCATTGGGAATGCCTCGATTAACCACTCTCGCCCGATAACATCGTCAATTTTTTTCTTTTCACCCACCCCGTATTACTACGATTTTTCGCCGAATGGAAATGAAGAGGATCGAGGGTAGGGGGAAAAAAATCAAATTTCAGTTCACCATCGCTCGGTGAAAACACAGTGGCGTTCACTCGTTTTGAAATTAAATTTAACTCGTCGCGGAAATCGCGATGCGTTTCGACTTGATTTATCATTGCACGCGACGCGAATATCTTCTTTTTAATCTCTTAGTTGTGGTATCGCTAAAATCCGCGTCTGTCTACGTTGCGTCGCACATGACGATTATACTTAACCCATTGACTGCCAACTACGAGAGATATCTCGTAGTAAGCGTATGTATCAAAACTGCCAACTACGGGATATCTCGTAGTTTGCGCTACAACTTTAGATTGATTGCAACTGGTATAAAAGAAAATATCTTTGTTTATTACAATTTTTATTGAAAAGAAAAAGAAACACTACGTGATACTACTTATTCAGTGGCGCCAGCTACGAGTTATCTCGTAGTGTTTTCTTTCATTCAATAAAAATTACTGTAAATGCCGTTTCAATGCGAAATCTGTAACTCAGTATTATTATATCTTGGAAAATTTCATGTCCTCTTTAAAATAAAATTTTGGCTCCCAGGGAAGGCAAGAAAATTGAATTAAAATTGAATTAAATTACAAGGAAACACTGTTTCTTTTTTTTTTCTTTTTTTTGAAGAATCAATAATTTTATCGTCGAACTTAATCGATATACCGTTGACAAAAAATACTTGAACGTATTTTTCTTGTTAAACGAAAGAATCAAATATTTGGAAAAATTGAAAGGAAATTGGAAATTTAATTTATACTTTCAGAATGATATTTCTCGAACACTTCGTAATCGCACTTTGCAGGTCGAGAATCAATATCTAGATTCTTTCCGTATATTATTTTTCAAACACAGCGAACATCTTCGTGTGGGTTGACGTAATCTGGAAAAGAACTTCTACGCTTAACTTAATTTTCTATTATTCTTTATTCTGCAACAAAAATAGATTCAAGCAAGTAACGTGTAAAAAATGGCTTGATCCTGTATGTACACAAAAGTTACATACGTACACCGAGATTGACTTTCGACACGATACAACGAGTCGATAGCAACAAGTCGCGATCGTAGCTAAGAAAATATTTCGAAAATTATGTAAGAAGAGCCAGTCGAGTCCAGTCACCCGAAATACGTTGTAAAAAATTCGCAAATACGTTTTACTTTCACGCTTAATTGAATTGAATTCAATTGAATTCGAGTGACGAAATTCACAGTCACTTTTCACGGCGAATAGTTCACGCGTTCACAGCTAAGAGGACCCCGCTCGAAGAACGAAGAAACATCGGACGCGTGAGAACGCGAATTAACTCGGGATCCTCGTCGACGTGTCGAGAGTTCGATATTCCGGTTTCTGTTCTAAAGTCGAGAATCGCGATTGAAGGCTGGGCGCGCGATCATTTGCGAAAACGGCCTTCGCCTCGCTGCGAAGTTAACTTCGTCTAGTGGAAGGAAGGTTCTCCGCAGTCGAGGAACGAGAGCCGAACAGATCCTTAAAAGCCAAGTATCATCGACTTCCAGCCATTAGTTTCCAACTTCTCTAGGGAATCTGACTAGAGACAGGGGGGCGGGAGGGAGGGGGAGGTGGTGCGTTCGCTCGAGAGCATTTAGTAAACTCGGCGAAACTCCCTGCACCCCGGGAAATCGGCTTTTCTTCCAACACCATTACGAATTTACATGATTTTCGAGCGATTTGTAAATATTCGTGATCGATATAATATCGAGCGCAGCGTTATTTTCGTTTCCCTCTCCGTTTCCCCTCAAATTCCCCCGAAAATCGCCCGACGGAGATTCGTACGAAGATGTGAGCCGAAAAAAATCGAAAAGACAGTCAGCGTTGAATCTTGAGATTTTCGTTCTCGCTGTGTTCGAGATTCAAGCCTAGTCGTACGTGCACTAGTGAACAAAATTATAGGACACCTTGCAAAATTACCTTGTTGCAAACCGATCAGAGTTATCTGATTTTAATTAACTTTCTCGTTAAATTGAAACGGAAACGTTTCAATAAATTCTTCGTATGAACGAAAGTGTAATAGTACAATTTCACTCGGGCAAAATTATAAGACACTGTTAAAAGGAAAAGAAACAAAAGTAGCCTTCATGGTCACTCTATTTTGAATAACTTCGATTTCATAGACTTTCAGATAGGCCCTATCCGACACGGTTTTTTTGAACAGCTGGCACTGAAGAAAAAAAAAAGGTCAAACCGGAATTAGATACGGAAACGCGACTTGAACGAGACTTGCTGCTTGAGCAACCGCGGTCAGTAAGACAAATATAAACGTGGAAACAGAAGCAAGGATATCGCCGGTTATCGACTAGCGGCTACTATCTTGGGAGACGACGATACACACACCTGTGTACGTGTGTATTCACCCAGCCAGATGAAATTGGACTCGATTTCCTTGCCCTAAAGGTGTTATCCTTTATTTACGACCTGTAGATTCCCGCGCGCTAGATATTCGTTCGCAAGACGACGTGTCGGCGAACTCTGGCCCGATTCTTCGAGAGCAGAGATTCTTCTAAAGGAGAAAAGAAACAAACAAAAAAAAAAGAGAACGAACGCGCATAGACTTTGCTAATTCAGTCTCGTTGAATGCGCGTTTCGAAGGTCAACTCACCGGCGAAACGCCAGAGAGTCAATAAAACGATCCTCTACCCCCCTACCCGTTGGGAAAGCTGTTTCTTTCGAGGGGTGAAAGAAACCGGCGCATTAATCACAGACGGAAACTTCATAAGCTGGCGGGGCACGGTAGGTAGTCGGTATTCAGACGGCGTTGATAATCGTCCCTTGAAACGAAGCTCTCCCTCCCCCCCCCCCAATCCTCCCCTCTCTGAGGAGGGCTACTTGAGAAAGGTGAAGTATCCGAGAAGGGTGGTAATACAGGCGGGAAAAATCAACGACGAGCCAACGATAGCACTGGCTGGCAGGCTGCCGTGCCGGTAAGAAAGAACCAGCCGGTCTATGCAACCTCTCGGGGGCCGATACCTCTCTCTCTCTTTCTCTCTTTCTCTCGTTCGCTCGATTCGCCAGGAATCTTTCTTTGGCTAATGCAAGAACTGTGTTCGCGATGTAGCTGCCAGCCGCCTACCTTCCGGCGGCCATATACATCCGCGCTGTGTATATACGTTCAGCCCGGGTTATGGGCAAGGGATAGGTCGTAGGTAGGTAGACACGGGCCGGGATACCGTGGCAGACGTGCATTTACAAGTGCAACTCACCACAGGGAGACCGAGGCAACCTCCTACGCTTCCTCCTCTATGTAGCTTCCCTCTCTATGTACGTACATGGAGAAAGTTCAGCCGGGTGGGAAACAAGCCGAATAAAAAGCCGTGGCGGCGGCTCTTTTTCGGCGACCGGGCCGAACCGATCCGAAACCGGCCAGTTTTCCTTTACGCGAACACCGATCCGATTGCTTTTTATACTTTCTTTTCCTTTTTTTCTTTTCTTTTTTGTTTCTTTCTTTTTCTTTTTTTTTTTTTTTCGTCAATCAACCAGTTGACCAGGTCAGATCGGTCATTTATCGCTCGGATGGGGGATGGGGGGGTTATCTCTCGTCAACGCGTGAAAACTCGAAGTATGTATACTTCGAACTAACAGCACGCGACGCTTCGTTACTTTCGTTAATGAAATTTATTAGTATAAGCTCGCGAGGCTGGGCGAAACGGCATTTTTAGCTTACCGTGCGCTCTGAAGAACTTTCTTCTCGCGATAAAACGGTGAAACGAGAGCCACGCTTCTCCGAGAGCGCTGTGTATAT
>WIUT01005067.1:0-15730 GCA_010645135.1 Tetragonula clypearis | reverse complement strand
TATACTTTTCAGTTGAATTTTTTCTCCCGAGATGTTCTAACAAGATTCTGATTCATGCTGTAAGTCATTCAAATGGACTAAAAAAAAACCATTAACTTTTATCGATCGAATTTTATCGAACGATAAGCGAAGCGGTCACACTACTAACCTAAACGGTTTCTCTCCAGAGTGCGTTCTAAGATGCGTTTTGAGGGTGCTGGGTCGCGCATACGACTTGCCGCAAATTCTGCAAAGGTTAGGTCTTCCATTGTCGTCGGGTGTGACTGGGTTCCCAGTGGCGCCTACACACAGAGCATGCTCACTGGACAATTGCAGCCTGGAATGGCCGTGCGTTGAGGGATGAGAATGAGGATGGGTACTGGTGCCGATCAGGCTATTGGCCGGGGGTTGATTCACCCTTGCCTGCTGCTCCACGGGATTATATTGCTGGGCGGGACTTAACAGGGGTTCCACGCCCCACGCTGACGAATAGCTTTGCTCGTACCTACGCATACAACCATGAACCCCTGAATAACTCTGCTTTTACACCCTCTTAGATGCGCACCCTCTTTCCCGACCAAAATGGTGAGAGGCTGCCTCGCTTCAAAATCTTCGAGATACATTACCAGTTGCTCTGCAATATGTCTCGAAATGGTAAGATGAAATTATATTTTTCAAGAAGTTGTTAGTAATTATCGGAAATAATCGGTCGCTTGGTAAGCGATCTTTTTTTTTTTTTTTTTTTTCTAAAATGTGGTAATTAGGGTGTGTACTACATTCTTGTTATGTAGGAATTTTTGAATTATTTAGGTAATACGACACGAATCGCGTGATATTGTATGAACGAAATATTTCATCAGGACATAGAGCACCGTTTTTATTCCTTCTATTTGTTTTATTCATAAAGTAAAAACAAATGGTTTCTTGAGAAATATTTATGCGGTAAATGAAAAATATAGTTATACCGTGAATATAAAATGTTACGTATGTGATTAATCCATCTCTCTCTATTTTCGCAATAGAATCGGGGAATATATAAAAGCATCGATTCGCCTTACAATTCGTATGGCTTCCAATAAAGTGTCGATTTCTAGCAAACATTTCTTGCACCGCGAGAAACGCTCGGAAAATGTTATTATTCATCTCTGTATTTCTAGATAGACTGATAAAAATCACTGGAACTTTAGAACTCGTTTTCTCAAGAACTTTGGAAATCAACAGAAATTGATGTTGCGTGCCTTTGAGAATGAAACTCACAACTATGTAATGAGAAATGGGTGAATTAGAAATTGTTCGCTTTGAACGTAAGAACACTACGTAAAGAAACAGTGTAAAAAAATATTAATTAAATGCCACGAATTTAAATATTTTCTATCGCTATCCTTTCGATATGTCGAGGAATAAAAAGAAAAAAAAAAGTAAATTAATATAATTTGAAATAATTCTGACTTTGAAATGATCGCTCACCCAGAGTGCATGTTCATGTTCATGGTCATGTTCATGGAAACGTTCACAGACATGGCTGGTGTGGATGCGTAATGCGTAGGTGGTACAGGCGGGCCAAGATTTTGTGTGTAATCCTGGGAATAATGATGACTCGATCCTCCTGTGGAGTAGTATCCACCAGTAGGACTTCCGGGATGGACCACAGCATGTTTCAACGATAGTAATACGTCTGCGACACCTTCCCCGTTCGTATTGCTCGTTCTTGGCGCACATTCTCCTCTGGTGCAACCCCAACTGCAAGGACACTTAAAAATTACAAGGTACATCGAATACAGCGTCACAGTCGTTTTTAAGCTACGTGCCTCTTCATGTTCCTTTTGCCGTTTCTTGTCTTAAGAAACATTGTTTATTGACCGGAGTAATCGCAACTTTTTAAATAACATGAATTCTTAAGTCTTCTTAAGATTATCATTTGCGTGAAAGTTGGAGCAACTTAAAAGTGAGAAAGAAACATGTTTGTTGTAAATTCGGCTGTTTATTGGACGTTGGAATCCAACATGAAAAAAGTGTCGTTTTTTAAACTATAATAAATATTACGATTTCATGTCATCAACGAAAAGCTGATAAAAAGAGTTAAACTGAGATAATCTACAATGTTAAAAAAAAAAAAAAAAATTAGTATTTATACTGGTTTTCATAATTTTATAATTTAGAATATAAATAGAAGAGAAATAAATTTTGTTTCTGTTAATGAAACTTTTCGGTGTCGCGTGCAGTGATACGGTTTCAAGTAGAAACGTCTAACATTAATCAGACCCAAAACTCATCATATTGTTTGAACGGATTGTTAAAGGTTTTATAAAATAATTGGATAGGTTAACACTAATGTTTAATAATATATTCTATACATTGAGAGATATTTTACAATTTTTACAAAAAAATTAGGTAATTAGGTATCTTTAAACTTTATGCGTGAATTAATAACGATCGATTGATTTCCCCGCAAACTTGAGAACACGATTTGCTCAGAAATGACTTAAAAAATGCAACAAGTTTAAATTTAGAAATACCAGAATCTCCTTTAACATATTTCCATTGTATTCTATGTTTATTCTTCTATTCACCGAAATATTCACCGAGAAGACGGAACGGGGAAATGATTAAATTCTAAAAAGAAATCTAAATTCCAAGCCAAAAACTAAAAGTAAAACGAAGAGACATTTTCTGCGACTCACTTGTAGGTCCCCGAGCATGGACTGAAGAGACCAGGAGGTAAAGGATCCAAGTCCAGCGGTGGCAATGGAAAGCCAGCCATGTCGTCGACCCAGAAACTTGCTCCAAACTCGCTGACCACTTGGTTTTGTCCAGAATTTTGAATCTGTTGCGTTTGATCGCCACCAATGTCTTCCGGTGAATTTTGCAGATCCTGGAGACGAAGGGTGCCCTGTAGAGCACCCAGTGTCTCTTCGTTTTGATTATCTGTTAAGGTGTCTTCGCTGGACAGGACACCTAGAGGCCCGGTGCACAGGCCGGAAGGTATGGTGGCCTCGATACTTCCTACCGAACCTGCGAATCGAACAGACACGGGAACGGTTATGTCAAACGAAACGAGTAATACGAGTTAAAAAAACTAGTAAATAAAGTTTAAAGTAACGTAGTGACGTAGTAATCTAACGTAGTAAGACGAGGTTTGAGAAATATGAAAGAAAATCAAACGGGGAGCATCTTCAATTCCATCTTCAATTCCAAGACGCTATCCTAAATGTACGTGAAAAGAATCTGACGGAGAAAACACAGAAGACATTATTATTTGTCCTGGTGACATAAACAAGAATAAAGAATAATGATGGAAAAATGTCTGTAAATTCACTTGCCTTAGGTATTATATATCTAAAATATTTGTCTTTCAATGGCGAGAATAAAATAAATCTTTTCATTGTCTGTTCCTTGATGTCTTAAGTCTCACGTCACGATACATCTGATAACCAAAATTCTTTCGCAACCAGGAATATTGTGGCTCACCTGTGCCAAGGGTGTACGGCGGTTCGGAGGTGTTCACCGTGTGATGATTCTGCAGAAACTCCATCTCTGCGAAATTTCTGGTCGCAGCCGCCCTTAGAGACACCCCCTTCCCCCGCCTCTCCTACAAAATACACGGACGGATTGCCTCCTCTCTGTAGAGATGTGGTCCAGCCCCTCTGGTCTCCCTAGCAACCGCACATTGCTCCGTGAGTATGACCGATTTCTTTATCAATATTTTTCGCGATATTTCCATCGCCGCCGCCGCCGCCGCCGCCGCCGTCGGCATTTTCTTAATTATAATATCAAAATGAAAATGTTCCTTTTTTTTTTTTTAATATTTTTGCATTGTTCTGTTAATCATCGGTCTATCGTGCCCTCGGAGGTTCGTTCCTTATTTCGTTGTTCTCTTTCTTTTGCTTGTCACAATATTTTGATTCGCGAAATTTCGATTTAGTTTCCTCGAGATGACACGATTTGAGGAATTACAGAGTGCTGAATGATTTTCAGTTCAACTAACTTCCGCTGGCTCTCAGATGGTAAGATGTTGGAATTGCTAATGTCTAGTGGTGTAATTTGAGGATTTTTAAAAAGCATGTTTATAAGAAGAATTTCTTTTTTTTTTTTTTTTTTTTTATACATTAAAGAATGTTAAGTGTTGCTCGAACGCTTGGTGTTGGAAAGAATTACAAGCGAGAGAAAGAAGTATTTTGAAAGCTATGTATTAAGAAAATGAAAACGTACTTTTTTAGAGAATGATATTTCTAAATACACAAGGTCGCTAAAAATATAGTTTAAGGAAAGGGTTTTATTACTACTAACTATTTGTTTCTAACTGCGACAATTACAATGGATTATTGTAAATGATTTTTATACGTTTTAAGGGTTCGTCCGATGTCAATCATGTTTCTTGGAACGTCTCCGAAGTTATTTAAATCATTTAAGTTCCGTCACTTCATTTATCAGTCGTGTAATATTGTTCGAAAAACGCGACGACATAAATAAAAAAAATCAGTGAATTTCATGAATGACTTTTTATGAATGGCTGAAAGGAAAATGCACGTGCATATGGACCGAGCGTATAGAAGTACCTTTATGGCTTGGAAGACCTGCCGGTCTCCTCTAAAGGCTTCTGCAGAAAATCTGCCAGATATTTTCATTCATAGCCTGAAAACCATGTGCATCCTCCCACGTGATTCGGTTCTCCATATTCGACAGTTTGAATGATCATCACCTATTTCAAATTGCGCGTTTTGTCGAGTTTCTTTGCACAAAAAAAGTAATTCTCTGCTCTCTTCTTCACTTTGAAACTTGTCCCTCTACCTTTCTCTTCGTCGACGTTTAACAATTACGAAACATAACAGGCATCTAGTATTTGTTATATCGAAATATAGGAATTAAAGACTTTGCTTCACATTGAATATTTTTCCGCTTAACGTTTAATCGTCCAAGGCGTTGCTTTTGCACGATCCACACCGAACAACATTGAACAACTACGATCATCGTCACATAGTTCCTTAAAAGTTCTATCCTACGTTCTTCTTTCTGTTCTTGTACAGACTTTTTATTCTTTTCTCAGACATTTCTGAAGTCTGCCCTATCCCAATCCAGAATTATGTAAAATCTCTTTAATCACTGTTCACCTCTTCTACGATTGAGTTTTCAGTCTGATCTTGAAGCACAGAGGAGACATAATTGCACTACGTACACTGTTCTTCTTCTTTTGCCGTGGAACACACTGGGAACATCCAAAGGAATCCAGAGAGATAAGTTGACAAGCCAAATCACAAACTGAGTCGTCGCGTGTTGAGTCGAGTCACACTGAAATCCCGTTTCTGACGTTATATTAAAGTTTATTGAAATTGTCGCAGCCGATATCAATCATCGGGTAATAAAAAGAAGATGACGAGGAGGAAGAAGTTTTGAGGGATGACATCGCGTGCTGCTGCCACGCACGATGGCTTGTCAATGTGTCTTGGCTAACTAGGGATCTACCACCTACTATCACCCACTCTCACCCCTTACACACTGACTGCTACTTCGACCCCACTCCACCATAGGCCGGCCTTTTCGTCGCTCTCTTTTTTCCTCCACCACGTCTGACTTCGTTCCGTGTACGTACCATCTTCCTCTTCCTCTGCCCCTACCCCCGAACAACGTTAACCTTCCGTCCATACTTCCACGGCAAGGTGTTTGCTAAGGAGATTTGCAGGACTTTTCAACTTTGCCCGCGGTCAAATGCGAACCGACGTGTTTTGCATTCGGTAATCTTCTACCAATCTTCTCCTTGAGCAGACTTTACCAATGTTGCAGCTATTCGAATTAATATATTTGCTGCTGATCGAATTTCCGAGTGCTTATAATATATGCTAATGACTCGTTCTCGTATATCGCTGGCTGTAGGTACAAGGATACTCGTTTGAACTATACCTGTCGGAAAACTCCGTCAAACTTCACATTATCTAGTGCCTTATGTTACAAAGCGTGACACGACGAATGCTATATAAAATTTGTATCAGATATGTTTTAACAAGCGTTCCCATACTTATGGCTACTTAACGATTTCATTTGCACGCTATTCACTGGAAGAAGAGAGAACCGTGGTGTGTAAGACACGTGTTACAGCGTAGAGAAAACACGAAAGTGTGAGAGGAAACGAGGAAACTGCTCAGGAGGACTCAACGATTTCAACGGTTTGAACGATATCCATGTCCACAGGCGTGTAAAACGCACGACGTTGGAGTACACGAGTTGGCGGTCGTCGATGCCGACGACACGGGATACCTATTAATCGTTCATTCGGCGATCGGTGATCGGTGATCGGGGGCCTCCTTCGTCTCTGCTACATCGATATCCCCGTTGCCAGGGCGGGACGGGGAAGTAGGATATTATTTTCTTCAGATACCATTACCACGCCGATCACGGTGGTCCTGCCTCGCAGACGAGTGGTCCCGATACCCTCGAGATCACTGGCTTGTAATGCCTTCCCTTTCGTGGATTATTGACCAGTGAACGGTGAGCCCGGCTGCGAAACACTCCGATGCTACCTATTCCACTTGCGAGCCAGCTACATCCACCCTTTTTTCACCGCCGCCACCTTGGCAAATCGTTCCTCCGTCGCCGGAGTGGCAACACTCCTCTGGAATAACTGGCAGACAGATATAAATTTTCTGGATAGAAATCTCGAAATTCTGGACAGCGTGTAGGTGTACAAGTCGTGTACAAGTCAGTGCTCCGTGGCACTTTAATTTAATCTAACGCGTACAACTTTTAGAAATACTGTCGCTCGAGTTAGTTTGTGCGACAGTATTTTTTTTGTTTTTTTTTTCTTTCTTCTAATCTAGGAATCGTAATTTCGTACGTTTCATTTCAAAAGGGAAAGAATTTGTCTCTCGAGCAGGCTCGATACTCATCGTTCAACTAGAAGTTTTTTTTCCGCAAAGGTCTTTTACAAGGTTTCTTGCTTTATGCGCTTCGTTGAGATTGTTGCCCTATTCTTGCGAGAAGTTCAGCAGGCTTTACCGATCGGCGATAGCATCAGTGTGAAACCTGTGGTTTAATTACAATGTATGCGTTTTAGTAGTACAAATATTTGTACATTAAATTCATGTAATTGGATAGCCAGCGTTAAGATGTTCGTATTTAAATACGAAGCCTTGTATATCGTTATTAAATTGTTACGCACACCTGTATTAGCTCCTCTACGCGCATTACGATAATTAATTAACTGTTGAATTTAACAAAAGTTTTCGGCAGAAGTTTACGTTCGTGTCGCTAGAGAGATGGAAATTCGACTAGAAAAATTTAAAATGAAAATTCGTAGATTTACAGTTCGATCCGGTGTTTCTTCTTCTTCTTCAGGTAACTCTTCGAACAACGGTGTGTCTGAAACATATAAGATAGAGAGAGAGAGTAGTGAAAAGTGTGAGCACTCGTTTGTTCTTTGACGAGCACCAGAAGAACGCGATGCTGGAACCGCACTTCCGGATTGAAGGAGAAGATCAGTCAGCCGTTGGGTGGAAGGTGATGAGAATTGGAAAAAATTCCAAGTTCCTGATGGCTGAAAATGTCTCTCACGAGGCCAGGCGCATCCGACTATCGAATGTCTCGACATAATCGCGACCGTCAGGCCGGACACCTGACTACTGTAGTTCCGACGTGGACACAGGAAGAGGAAGTCAACCGCACGGCACCGTTCTCGCGTCTACCGTGTGTCACCGCCAACGTGAACCATCGAATATCCAAGGATCGTGTTTTCACTTCTATCGTCTCCTCGTTTCCGCATAGCGTCGAAACGATTAGAATTACAATAATAACGCGATTAAAACGGAGAACAGATTGCAGTGTAGGAGTTCAAAGTTAACAAGCAATTTCTCCCCCGTCAAATTCATATAAAACGGCTACAGTTCTGACTAGACGAAGAAAATCTATATGTAAAAACAGAAAAAAGCGGGCATGGATGAAAGTGAAGAGGAGAAATTGAGAAAGAAAAAAGCTGGGTGTAAGAAGGATGAGAAGGGCCGCGTAGAAGAGCTCGGTCGCAGCACGCCGAGTGTATACCCTGGGTATTGGCTTACACTTCCAACCGATTGGACCCACGGTATTTACGCAGGACCCCGTAGAAAACCGGACTCCGCCCTCTGTCTTTCGATGGTAACGCGCGATTCCACGGAACTATAACGTTTTTCAACGTTAGCTCGAGGAGTTCCTTGCGTCGTGGCATTCTTCGTACGCCGGTTAGACCTGGCAGAATGAATCACGATTACAATGAGATATAAGCGAGAATCGCGAATCGAACGATGTTTGTGAGGTAAAAACTGTGAAATACTTGAGAGGGAGAATAGCGACTGCAGGTGTTACATCTGAGATGTTACAAACAATTTTGGTACGGTATACGGTAGCGACAACAAATATTGGCACATGTTGTTCCTTGCACACGCTGTTGTCTGATGAACGACGGTACAACGTTTAACAAAATTAAGACAAAAATAATAACGAGCAACGTTATTTTATTATGTCGTACAGAAATCGAAATTTCATCGTGTCAAAGCTAGCTGCTGACGCTTGAGAAGAATTTGCGCAGCCACAAAATTTGCATCAAACGTTCACGCTCAATTTCCCAATCTCGAATCATCGATTCAGAGGCAGAGATAGAGATAGCATCTATGGCAACCAGAATCAGTCTTCCTACCCTATGTGTTTGAGGGAGCATCACGGCTAGCCACACCTGTGTTTACTCGCACCTGAAATCAAACAGGCGATTACATTCCCGCGATCATTCTACCGGCAATATCGAGAGAAGCAAACACGTACTTATCGTACGTATGCACATCCGCACGTTAGGTGACCACGCGAGCCGGGTTGCAACGATGAACATCACTTATTTGATGAATGTCTGTTTCTTAAATACTTTCGACAAACACCGATCACAGCATGTAGGGGGATATGCCGATTTTACTAATTACATAGTAGAACCAGTGAAATAGATATATAAAAATATTTATATTTCATATGTTTCTGCACGTATCTATTTATATTATTAACAGTTTAATTCAGCCAATTCAATTTTAATTTACCAATTGAATTACAATTCATCTTTACTAGATTCGTCGGATTAGAACGTGTTTCTATGAATTCTATGAAATTGACTCATGCCTGAACTATCTGCGATAGTGCAAACGCTTCCTTCAGCATCCCACATTTTCAAAATGTTCCAAACCGAGATTATATATGACTATGATTGACATTTATTCAACGTTTATTATTTCAACGTGTAGACCTACTTTTCGTGCTAATTCGCGTAACAAATCGCGCAGCAAATTTCCACTCTCGTCGGATAACGTCAGAGAACGGCAATATACGAGCAGGAAACGTGTTCATCGCCGCCGATTCAAAGTTGAATGATTAACCCTCACGATGAGATGACAGTGACGGTATTGTTCACGATCAAAAGTTCCTCCCACTGGTGCCCATCTCCCTTCTCGCTAAAGTGATTGCGCATCGGATAATCTCCACCGCTACGATAAACCGAGCTTTGAACGATCGAGATGTTACTAAATACGTCACGGCTGCTTAATTACATTTGCGGTGAGCCACCTTTTGCGGCTGGGGCAGCTTGCCCAGATGTCGTGTAATTGCTGGAAGAGATGGTCTTCAACGCGCAGGTTTCATCTTGAAAGTAGTCGCGAACAATCTGTCGATGATTCAATTAAAAAAGTCGATTGCCGAATGAATAGAGCGGAGTATAAAATTTGGGAGAAACTAGAACGTGAAAGACGTGCAAAGATGATATTTAGCTTTAAAAGCGAGTATCAAAATAATTTCGATAATTTGAGAATTGATCGACAGTTGAAGGTGGATCTTGCAATTCGCTTGCGGATCTTAATCCTTCTTTTTTTTTTTCTTTTTTTTTCAGGATATCCTCCCGCAGGAGATTTGCAAACATGGCCGTCGTTTTAGTCGTTGAAAATCCCATCGGATGACAAGATAGCGATCGGATACTGGCTTATTACGTTCTTTATTCGAGCAAAGATCTTTGGCGTATGCGGTGACGGTGGCGGCTGCCTGGCACGCGCCATATGTAATTTAATCGGCTATTTCGTCGACGAGGAACAGACAAAGGGGGGGGGGGGGGGGGGCGATCTGGAAAGTGGACAAGGTTTTAATCCTCGAGGAAACTGTTACGAACACGGGAGAGGCTCATGCTCCTCTCGCTAATCATCCTGGTGATTCTTACCTTGTTTTCTTAGCCGGCTACCATGGGCAGATGCTAGATCGCGGTCTGCGCCTCGCGTCTTCCTTCATCCCTTTCTCAAAATACGAAACTCGACACCGACCGTTGCGGATGTTGCAGTCAAATTATCTCTTGCAACTGTGGTAAAAATAGTCGTCAGTTTTTGTTTTGTTTTTTTCTTTTTCTTTTTCTGACTAAGACGTATCTATTGAAGAATGAATTTAACAAAACATCCTCCCCTGTCGTTAATCGAAGTTCTATAATTTAAATTTTTTCAGTAAATGTGTAAAGGTTCTAGGATATCCTACGTTGATATTCCAGGATCTGAATATCAACGACAGTCGTTATAAAATGGCTAATAGGAAGAGGAGAGGAGCATCATCGAGCGCATCTTTTGAAACGTCGAAGAGGAAGAAGAGTAGCGTCTAATTGCACCAGTATTCCGGAATTGCTTTAACGCATTAGCTCGAACGTCGCAGAGAAGTATACAACCCCCCAAGATGGCTGCTGCCGGGCGTATCGACGTTTGGCGTTTGCAGGGTTTCCCAGAGGTAAGCTCATCGGAAATTGTGGGTCTTCCCTCCCCTGGCATCGCCCCCGCCGCCTTTGCTGGCCCTTCAAAACAAAGAAACACACGTAATTAAATTTTTGTCCGGCACAAATTAATGTGCACGACACAGCACGCTACTGCTCGCAGCTGCACCATTGCCAAAGGAAGTTTAATCCGCGATCCGGCTTTTAATCGGGATCCAGCCTATCCTATTCTCGCGTCTTTTCTTTCCCTACTTCAATCATTCACTTTCACCCATGTTACTTCATTTTTACATATCCTTTTTTTTTCTTTTTTCTTTTTTTTTTTTAAATATTTCTTATCTCGACCATTGGTTTCGTTTGTTTGTTTATTTACTTTTTACGTATATATCTTAATATATCTTTTCAATGATCAAAAATGGTTCTCGAGAGTTTCTAAGAAAGTATTTCTACGCAATAGGAGCAAAGATCAAGCTGTAAGTTGGCATTAAAACGATTGACGTTGATAAGAAGTTATTTTCCACGGGTCGATAAGAGAGGAATCTCCCTATTGATTAAAGTGACACGAAGATTGTCAATTACGGGTGTAATTAGGTGATCTCTCTCTTTTTTTTTTTTTTTTGTACTTTTACACTTTGTTCCTTTCCATTCTCCGATTGTCTTTTATCTTGTTTATAATGTTCTGGAAATAATGTACACGATGGTAACGACAGGTATGTAGATAAAAAGTTATATCTTTTTATATTTTTTAGTTTTTGTTGTCGTCGACCACGAGCGATTTTGTTGAGGTTAGGATTTTAAGGGATACTCTTTCCAGTAAACGGAAAATTACAAAAATTGTCGTTAATTTTCGCTTTCTGAGTCAATTTCTTTGTTATCATTTTGACAACTGCTTTGCAATTATTATTATCTTAAATATTCTTTGGATATTTAATGTTGTATTATAAATAATTTGCCTTTAATCTTTTTCGGCTGCATTGCCCTCTTTTAAAAACCGGTTTGTCAATGTGTTCAAAACTGAGAGAAATCATAGTATTCGTACGCAGTGTAAATAAATAAATGTTACACATTCATCAAGATAACGAAAGTAATACTTTTACGTAGTAAACAAAAATAAACGAGCAAAGTAAAATAAACGGGCAATAAAAAGGAAATGTCGGGATATAGATGTTCGAATTACATTTATTTATACTTTGTATCATTAAATAGCGACGTTTTATTCGTACAAAAATAGAATATTCGTTTAAAAAATCTTTGTGAACAGCTCTGTACAAAACGCGTTAACTAGAATCTCTATTTACAAAACGGACAAGTTTCTACCATTAAAAATTCACTAGAATACAAAGCAACTCGTTCCCATGTTTTTCAACTGATGCCAATTTTCGTGTCCTCCTTGTGAATGTCACGGAGATCCTGTGAACAGAAACGAAGCGCGTTCAGATAATAGCATTTGGTACATGGTCGTTGCAACACACTTTGCCCGTTTCATATTGAAGCGGCAGAAAATGACAGGCGAACGTACATGTAACATCTGATAGTGGCCTCCTTTCACTTCGTGTCGCTCGGTCGTTTGTTCGTAACTTTGTGTCGTTGTTAGATGTGCTGCACCGTCCGCGTCTAACGGTCCAAAGGTCCAACCACCTTCTCCGTCGAAGCGCAACAGTAGCTTGTGATATTTCGCGAGAGATGCCACGCGATGCGTGATAGTTAACAACGTAATGCCTTTCCTCTTCACAGTTTCGTAAATCACTCCTTCAGCCTCGAGGCTCACGGCACTGGTGCACTCGTCCAATAGCGCGTACTGCGGCGCGTGATAAAACAAACGCGTCATCGCGAGTCTTTGTTTCTCACCGCCAGACAAAGTGGAGTCCCAATCGCCGAAAGCGTCCAGTCCCTTGGCCTCTCTTTCCGCCAGACTTCGTAAATCCACCTCGGCTAACAATTTCAGCAGTTGCTCGTCCGAGCAGTCTTCCGTTTGCGACTCGGACGGATATATAATTTGGTCGCGTAAGCAACCGACTGTCATGTATGGTTTTTGCGGGATATAAAACAGGGCGGGCCTCTCTCGTTTGGCAGAATAATTCTCTGCTGGCCTTGTCAAAGTGCCTCCGTACACTGGCCATAAGCCAGAGATTATACGAAACATTGAACTCTTTCCACAGCCGTTAGGGCCGGTAATTAATATATGGTCCCCTGGTTTTATCTGCAAAAGTTAAACTGCACGGTGATCGGTTGTTTCTCGATGGTTTATGACTTTAGAAGTTCAGCTTCAGACACTTACGTGAATAGTTAATTTAGGTACAATAACTTCACAGTTTGGTGTAACTATTGGCACGTCAATCAAGCTTATACTGCCGTCTGTACTTTCACGTACAATTCCTGTTACGTGTATTATTTGTATATTATCAACGAGTATGCTTAAAAATTAATTATCTCGTAAGAATTACCTTTTATCACTGGTGCACCATCCTTCAATTCAATTATATTCTCTACAGCTAAATTAGTCGTATCGTTTGTTACTCTCGATGGATTGTTAACAATATTCCTTCTATATTTACACAATGCAGCGTCTTTAAATACATCTAACATTTCACTGACTCGTGCTGCATATCCTGCTAATGCCACTAATTCCTATAATACGCAAAATTAATTATAAACATTTTACTTTTCCAAACAGTTTGACACGATGTTTAATTATAAATCTTACCTTATAGGACGACATGAGTCTTTCCACAGCATCTGCCCCGGAACTTAAAAGATTTTTAGAAGTAGTCAGGTATCGAGTTCTTTCACTCACTCCGCCTGTTTATAAAGAAATAAACTTATTGATATTTTACATGTCAGAAACTGTTCTAAATTCTAAATCTATATTTACATACCGTCACTATTATCTTTCAAAGCTGTACTTCCCGACGTGACCGTGGTATAAAGAAGAGGCATAGCAATAACTAAAAGTCCAGTGCCAGACCATACATATTTCATAAGCAGTTGTTCCAATATCACGTACCAAAATTTAAGGGCTAACACTCTCTTTAGATGTGAAACGAGAGATCTGTAGGCAGTAGTCAAGTATCGATGTTCTGTACAGTGACCTCCATAGAATGCAATTTCTTCTGCATGAGCACTGATGCGAGCGTGTGCCTCTCTTAACGTTCCACGTTTCGACGCTTCCTCAGCTACTAATTGGCCAAATTTAGGAGAAGCTAGACGTAGAATCTGCCCAGTTAGAGCAATAACCACAGACGACAGTAGTGGTCCTGTAAAACGACACAGTGAGATCTTAAGTACATATTGTATTGGTGTTCAATTTGCTTTTCAAATGCCTTGTTATTCATCTTATAACTTATTAGTCACATTACCATATATCCTTCTTGCTCCTCCCATCTTGGAAGAGAAAGAAATAAGCGCAATGCCGACTAATGCACAGTCTAACAATGGTTTGGTCAAGCTTGAATATAAATGTGCCACGGAACTAGCCAATTCAGACAAATCGTCGGTTAGTCTTTGTTCAGCACCTCCGAGTCTATTGTCTAACGCAGCTACTCTGTAGTATGTCTGTTGACTTAGATACATTTTGTAAGCATGCTCCACCAGGCGCCCTCTTTAACAAAAACAAATGAACAAACTTGTGGACACTTGTTTGTGAATTTCGTGGACAGTGCAGCACAAACTACAAAAACTATCGTCGTTCGTGTAAATACCTAAAGCTAAGAGCCAATCGGCCCTCTAGATATCGAATAGCCGAGTTAACGAACGTTGCGGGTAACGCTATGGCAAACCATCTCGCAAGCATCAGTGAAAATCCTCGAACGTCTCGCAAAACGATCCTCTTCACAATCTGACCTTCCAACGTGGCCACATAGATCGATAAAAACGTCCTAGCCAACAATGTCAGAGTGGCGCATGTGAGTAATCCGGCTTCGCGCGTTCTCCATCCGGGAACCATGATCTTCAACAGCTCGATCAGCTGTTTGACGAACACCCGGTCCAAACCCACGCTTGGTTCCCCGGTTTTCCTACTCGGCCTGCTACTTTTAGCCTCACCACTGTCATTCTTGTGCCTGCTTGCCACTTGCACGCTGTTCTCAGCCTGTTTCTTCCTCCTTTGATACTGTTTCACCGCGAGTGTCACCAATGGATAACCGATCTTGATGAAGTAAAACGTGGTCGCGACCCCGACTATACCGTGGATCAGTCGCTCCTGCCTGATACCGTATTTCGTCGACGTTTTGTTTATCAGTTTCGAAAGCACCAACGACATTCTGCCGAAGGCACGCTCTCGTCGGTGCCTAGTCCCGCGACGTAGAAAGTACGACTCGCGACGTACGTTTCAATTGAAACGATTTGCTTCGACACTTGGATCGTTCGTCAACGACGATGCTTGTTACTCATCGTGGTGTTATCAGCGACGACCTCACTTACGCTTCTCCTCTCCTCGCGAGCGTGACTGCCAGTCAAACCACACACGCTCCGGTCGCTCTTTGCGTGTGCTCGCTCACCGCGCTGCGTACGTACGAAGGAAAAAAAAAAGAAGAAAGAAAGAAAAGGAAGGCGTACACACGCACACACACACTCTCTCTCTCTCTCTCTTCGGCCGAGACTGCTCGATCCACGTAGACCGGCTACCAGCTGGCGACTGCTCGTCACGTCTCTGGCAGACCGCCGCTCCGTTCTCTTTTGGACCCTCTCCGCTACGGCAGTTAGAACCCGTGACTGGTGGATCGTTTATGTCTACCGTTGAACTTGGATCCGAGCTCGTAGATCGTTCGTACGTCACTGGTTCTCCCGAACCGGTTGTTCTCACTGATACACTAAGCTGTACACTGTAATTGTTAACCGGAGTTCTGTGCCGATTTTCTTATTTTTTTTTTTTCTTCTTCTTTTCAATTCTTATCTTTCAGGTGCGTCTCGAACGATAAAGATAACACAAGTAATCGCAACTTCCCGAGGTAAATTTTTCAATTTTTCAATTGATGGTTCATCAACTCATCTGAATGATTCACACACACACACACACACACA
>WIUT01005066.1:0-15731 GCA_010645135.1 Tetragonula clypearis | reverse complement strand
CAATGCATACGATCATACAATAATTCATTGTGAACGCATTCGGTACAAGGACACGTTTATTGAACTTGGGACGAAATTAGGAATCCCTCGTCTCCTCTCTTCTTTCATTCGTTGTTCCTATTTTCACTTTGTTCATTGCACTGGAGTCGAGTTTCCAAGTTTTGTAGTCAGTGTGTCAAATCGGGGAACTGCAGCCTCGTCCGAAAAGTTGAGGTGAGGTTCTTGTAGTTTAGCGTCGTTGGTAATCCGACTCAGCGGTTCTTCGGAATTCTACTGTCGTTGAGGATAGCGCTAGACTACTTGCCTCTAAATGCTCGAACCTCGATGCGACACACGAAATCCCGTAAGACACTTGGTCTATTCATATATCTGGTCGATGCCCTCAGACAACACCGTAGATAAGGAGAGCAATAATACATGACGAAGAAAAAGATAGTTGCACGTGGTGCTAGCATTTCAGTATTCATCAATTGATCAAATTTCTACTTGCAAACTAATTAAAAGAATTAATTTACAAACTTTTATGATTGAGTCTTTGTAGTTGATCTTAGTCTTTGTATTTCTATTTACGTTATTTAACCTATGAAACGCATGTTTAAAGATTCTGTTCTGTTCTATATATTTTTCGAACATTATACTATTCGAAAATTCTTCGATTTTTTTTTTTTTAAAGAATAGATTGATTGTTCTCGTAAAAATTATTCAAGTCTTATTTTACAAACAAAATATATTTCTTTTAATTCGTTGCTAAACCTAATAAATAATACAAATAAAATATGTATTCGTAAAAAAAAAAATAAATTTAATTGAATAACATTTTGATCCTAACGTATAAATCTTATTTAAGAAATAAAGCTATATTAGTTCATTTATGCATGTAAAGAAATGATCACAGCTTCATACTTAGTTAGATGCTTCCATTTTATCATCTGCTATTTTTTGTTCTTCAATCTCAGAATGTTTTTCCGTATCGTCCGATTTATTATCGTCTTCGATAGCGTTTTTACTTTCTGCAGCATCTTTCGAGATGTTTGAGTTCTCGAATTCTACATCACAAGCAGCAGACTGAGCAGCTTGTACTTGCGACGAGGTATCAGATTTTAAAATTTCACGCAATGCCATAGTTGCATATGTAGAAGATTTTAAAGACATTTGTATTATTAAAGCTTTAAACTGTCCCTCTGAAAAGATTGAAGAGGTTTATAATTTTTTTAAATTTTAAATAAAAATGAAAATCTTGATGTGCGTTGAAAAATTAAATACCTGGATCATCTGTTGGAGCTGGTAACTTTCTCATTTCATTAATATCGCACATAATAAGATCGCTATGTTTCTTTGAATAATGCATAATGTTCCAAGATAAATTCGAAGGAATTTGCAATATTTTTCTATAAGCACCGCCCAAATTATATTTTCTGAAATGAAACGAATAAAAAATATAACTAAAAAATATTGTTGCACGAAGATAATAAATATCTAAAAATCATTTTTGATAATTTACCTATTCTTTTGTCTAAGATCAGTAGTTAATCCGTCTTTTGCCAAAAACTCGTCGAACCACGGTTTAGCATAAGGCGGATATGTGACTTTCCAACCAACTTGAGGCATTAATACATCTGCTAAAGTGTAATTTGGCAAATCTTTTTCTTCGAGAATTTTTACCGTAGGAAGATTATATGAATCATCGTTTTCATCTTTCTCATTAGTAATTTTACTTTTCTCTGCATTTTCGTCTATTTTAAGGCAACATTCTGTGGTATCTGTTATTTCTTTAATCAAAATATTTGGTGATTTTTCGAATGTTTCAGACGGTTTCTCCATTTCCTTGTTTACATCTTCTTCATTTCCAAGTTCATTCATTTCTTCATTAGAGTCTTCTTTATCTTCAGCTACGAGTTCTTCTTCATTATCGTAAACGAATTCTTCTTCATTATCATTAGATTTTATATCTTTTTCATATACTAGATCTCCTACCACAGGATTCCTCCCAAATTCTCTTATTCTTCTTGATACCATGTGATTCCAAACGAAACTTTGATAGGCATGAATATACATTAAACGGGCATTCCTCGGTATTAAATCCAAAGCACCTTGAGGATTGTTACTATCGGTTATACTGAGTCCCTTTAAAAGTATAGCTTCTATTTTATTACATCTTCTCATCCTTTTATACGCAGCGCTTGCATCTTTAGTTTCTTCGTATATTTTTCTAGCTTCTGCCAAGTCTTCATCATTCTCACCCTCTCTAGGTTTCAAAATTAAATCAATTGCCTCGTTCCACTTACCTATTTTTTACAGAACACGAAAACTTTATATTGGACAAAAGTTTACACAAACTTTGAGAAGTTCGATTTTTATATAAATTACGTAAGAAGGAATACCTTGAAGTAAAGCTTTGCCTATCTCGTAAGTTGGAATAGTTGCTACAGTACCGAATCTTTGCAAGCCGTAATAATTTATAAATCCATGATCTCTTAAAGAAATCATTGATTTTTCAATTTGCTCGTCTGTTCCGCTAACATTTCTCAAAGCGATTCTAAAGCAATTACCATTCAACATGCCCAGTTTCAAACATTCCGTTTCAAATTTAAAATTTCCTACATATGCTCCACGTATATTTTTCGCTGCTCTTAATATATTCGTGGGTCGAATTTTCCTTACGCTAACCCACTGAGTAGTCCATGCTCTACGATCCTTTGTCCCAGCATAAGTGAAACTGTTCGGCTTCAAATGTAAATTCATGGCTAGTCGATTCAAAGCATCCATCGTATCCATGTTCACTTTATGTAATAAAAAGTAACAATATTTTCCTTGGTTTCTCCAATTTATTCTGTTATCTTTTCGAAAGTTATAGCCTAAGAGCAAAAAAACGTATCTCGTACAACTTATACACTTTGAACTTAAAATAAATGTACAACTTACTAGCGCTGTTACTGTCTTTATTTGGCAAAATCGTCAAGATCTTTTTATCTTCTTTGTCTATAGTTTGGCTTGAAACATCCTTTATCGTTTTAGCAATATTATGAATTGCTTTACGCTGATCTTTAGAAATGTCCGTCACATCAATTTCAACGACACTTTTACTTTTTGATTCTTTTAACTCCTGTAACTGCTTCCAGATTGTATCTGGTATTATTTTCTTCGAGTCTTCCATGTTCTCGTGCTCTTCCCCGTCTGACGGAATATCTTGATTTGTTAATTTAGCCATCTGTTCGTCAGGGGCAATCTCGTTAACGTGAAAGTCTGAGTATCTTTCTTTAATCACTCCGAAAAATCCTTCGCTTCCAATAAACTCTGTGATGCCAACGTCGCATTCCTTCAACCTGTTTCCAACTTCCAGTTTCCTTTTTTTCCCACCTGAGTGAAAATTTGGCAAATTTCGTTTAAAAGGATTCTTGTTAAAATTGTCAGATCCTTTAAAAAAAATTTTTCAAAAACAAAAGGATCGGTTAACTTTCGCGAGATTGAAATTAATACGCTTGCTCCGACGACTTACCATTGCTCTTTCTTTTATTCCATCGACTATATTTCCAGAAATCCTTTTTATGCTTCTCCGGCGTACACTCTCGTGAAGATTTCGCTTTTACGGCACAAGCACTGCCGGGATCGATAGTTTCACTTGCCTCAGACATTGCACCAAATAGTGTTTGTGTTAAATATCTCTGAAATTTCACGTCCTTATTCAAGAGTATAATCTAACATAACTGAAAAAATGCTGTTTAAGCTACAGAATTTTAACCTGACGATCGACACGTGCTTCCGCGCAGTGTTTCTCAACTACTGCTGCGAATAACTTTCAAATAACTTCACGCACGTTGTAATTTCTTGGATGATCAAATATTTTAAAGGACATTGCAAAAAACACACGCATGATCGTTCAACTGAAATTCGTGTAATAAAATGTTCGTTTATACATAAATGTGATGTACAAGTAAAAATATAAAAGAGTAAATTATATTTGTAAGATAGTGCATTACATCTAATTTTACAAGTTACTTTTTATGAATTTACGTTACGCAGCAAGATAAACTTAAATTATTCGATAGAGTCGAAAGACAAATCGATGTGAAAATAGTCGATAGAGAAAACTCGTTTGTATTTACGCATACCGTTGGTGGTCCTATATCACTATAATCGTAACTAACGTCTAATTGTCACGAAAGTTCGTCGTCGTAGCCTGTGTGTTGACACAGATCTGGGAAATTTTGTATCTAATTACAAAATGATTTTAAAAAGAGTAGTATCTCCCACCATCGTTGACAAGGTGAAACAATTGGGTAAGTGGAATTTGAGAATTGAAAGGATATATAAATTGTCCCGATTTATATAATTTTTACTATTTTTAATGACATTGACGTATAACCCTACGGAGAAAAATTTTTCTTGCATCTTCAAGCATTCTAGCCTAAAATATAATATATAAGATATTATGCTTGAGATTATATAAATAATTAATTATTATTTTTACCTTTGCAGAATCACTTTCTCAGAAAACTACTGTTTTTGCAAATTCCTGTAGATTACACCAATTTGGCAGAACTTCCAGTAGTCTCTGCACTGTTAGACAATGCTTGGATTCTGGTACGATTAGCAATAAAACTAATTGTTTGACAAAGGTATTGAATATTAATATCAAGTATTTAGGTTACGTTCAATTTTTAGGCGTAAATACATATTCTTGCGTAATGTAAATGTAAATGTGTTTTAGTTCCCAGCAACTGCCATTTTAGGTACGCAAATAAGTCGCAATGCAAGCACATCCGGTGATCATGTGCGTTTGTGGGTTTTGGAAAGAATTGTCTCGACAGCACTACCATTTTTGATACCTGCTACTTTAATAACAGAAAATTCTATTCTTGAGGGCATAATGTCTGTATTAATTGTAATACATACACATTGGTAATTATTCCCCTTTAAAAATTATTATATTTTATATCGTTTGGATCAATGGATTTAATATTTATAAATTTCACATTTTCTTCTAAATTTTTATTACAATAAAACCTATATCAAATAGGGGTCTAGAAGCCATTATTACAGACTATGCAAGACCCAGTGTTCTTGGACCTGTACTGCCCAAAATTCTGCACTTTTCATTGCTTATAGTCTCAGCGGTAACATTATGTGGCCTATTTGTACTCATCAATAACGGTCCTGGAGTTTCAAGAGCCGTGAAAGATATTTGGGCAATTGGCAAAAAACCCCCACAAAACAAACCTATTGCTGAAGAATAATTTATTAATTATTATGTATTTTGATTAGAATAATCAAATGATAACCACACGTTTTGAATAGATCACAAATTTTACTTTGGATGGTTTGAAATTCCATTTCTTGTAAATTATTCAGAAATAAATTATTTATCATTAAATGATGTTTATTACTTTAGGCAACATGTGATGGTACATCGATTAAACACAATTTATTTATGTAAATCATATAAAACAAACATAAATGGATCTTAGATATGTAATCATCTACGTTTACACGTAGAAATATATGTGCCATGTAACATATATTTAATATAACTTTTATGAATTCTAAACATTTATTGTCATAGAAGTATTATTCAAATATTAAAATAATTATATAAATCAAGTTTTAGTTTTCTTCCAATTTAGCAGCCTTGTCTATAAAAGATGCAAGTTTAACATCTCTTTGTGATAAGCCATTTACATCATGGGAGGACAAAGTAATGTTTACTTTATTATAAACATTAAACCATTCAGGATGATGATCCATTTTTTCTGCTCGCAATGCAACTTTGGTCATAAAACCAAATGCCTATCAACATGAATATGTAAAAAATAATACAACTCTTCCATAATATTAAAAATGCAGCGAATAAAAAATTAATTTTTAAAACAAAACTCACCTGATTAAAATTTTTAAATAAAAATTCCTTATAAATAGCATCTCTATCTTCTTGCACAGACCATCCATTTGTTAATAATGGCTTTAAATTTTTTTCACGTTCCTCTTCGGTAAGCTTTCCCTGAAAATTAACATATATTTACATTATAAGAATGTATCACATTTCAATTTGTATATTTTAAATATATTACGTTTTAATTATTTTAAATATTTTTTAGTAACAAATCTGTACAAATGCTAATGAAAAAACTACTTGAATTCTAATTAAGCAAAAAATTTTCCTCACTGATATCGGTATGAGGAATGTCAGATCAATACGATTAGGAATTACTTCAACCGCTCGTTATTTCGCAATAATATCTAATACGAGAAAATAAATTTTGTACATAAACAGAAAATTATATTTATTTCTTGACAATTAACAATTAATTAGAACAATCTTTTTTTTTTTTTTGTTGTATCTTTTACCTTTTTAATTATAAAAAGTTACAATTTACGTGTAACGGATCTTAGGATCTCAACCACTTGTTACGCCCAAAAATCACGAAGCATCGTGTATAGATAGTATATATTTCTATACGTTATTAATTTACTTGAACCGATGCAAATTTTCAGACCAGAGTTAAAAATCACATTTTAACAATAACAGTAGATCGAAATTTATCACGAAGATTTTAAATTAACGGTCGCAGATTATTTATAAAACTTCCAGTTGATTTATACACTCGTGCCGATTAAATTTTCTTCTCCGCGTAACACTAGCAATAATCCACTTTCCAATGTTTAATCTTATAAGTTTATTGCAATAATCTTACCATTTTCACTTTTCTCGAAGCAGGAGCAGATATTCCTCTTTGGTCGAAAATATGTGATATCTTTCCCCGAAGGATCCCCCCACCGTTCATAAGTCGCATGCGCGTTAAAGTCGACATGTTTCTATGCTTTCTTTCTTCTCGATTATGTCGAAAGACATTATATATCGCGAAAGAAACGAATACCTCGCTATTACATAATGAGTTGTAAAACTCCTCTGCAATAAATTATTTGACAAGAAGTTTCAAGTATAAATTTATCATTAATTTCCAATTACACGCATTTCAATATCGTGTGTTATTATATAATGAAATTTCCGTACGTTTTATGTTCTCACACGATATTATTGTAAGAGTTACTACGCTGAGAATCATGAAAATGAATCGTAAGAATGATTTGAAATTATAATTTTAATACATGTTAAACATAACCTTACCGGTGAATTATCGTCTTCTTGAAACTGAAGGGAAATATCAAGTTCACTTGATATTACTATAACATATTAATAATATCTTTAACAGTTTTATTATTAAGTAGATTATATTTATGTGATTGTTTCGTTGTTTCTTTTAAATTACTATACGTAAATTAACCTCTTATACCGTGCGAAGTGTTTAGCCTTACCCAGAAAAATGGCGGTATATTTAAATTCAATATACCATATTCCTCGTTCCTCGTAGATTTTTATATCGATCGCAGTCGAAAACAGTTTAGCAATTTAATTATTCAATTTATCGATTGTATCACTTTTGTTATAAAGGCGTTAAATTGCAAGATCTCTTAATAAAATTATCTTTCTATTTGATCTGTTGGACGTGCCGAAATATTTCTCAAGGACTTTCATCCTTACACGTTGCTCGCTTCGACGATGCTGATTGCGATTACGAACCTTTTACTCACTCCTCTCGTTCAGTTGCTTCACTTTTACATTCACATTTACAGAATGGGAATCGTTACGTTGAACGCGTTAAAATCCCCGATAAAACGTTATCGAACAACTAGCCGCGATGTATTTGAATTAATTATTAATTCGTACGGCTCAAGATGGTTTAACACGATATAACGAGTCGAACGCGATCAATTTGTAAGGCTACCGATTACGTTTACAAATTACGTACCTACGAAGAATCATTGCTTCTCACTGCGATTTCAACGAAGGAAAATCGATAGTACTTCGCGTTTCTCAACTTCCATAGATCATTGGATCAACTATTTGCCGTCATTTTTATCCGATACACAATTAATTTCGAAACGAGTCAATTTACGAAGCAATTATTGCACACACACGCGCGCGCGACAAAACAGAGAAGAACGAAACAACAAAGTAAGGGAGAGGAAAGAAGATAATACTTGGTGAAAATAGAATGAAACTTCGTCGTCGGTTCTTCGTTTTAATTACAAACGTTCGGATGTCACTCGGGATATCTGTTGTTTGATCAATGAATTTCATTTCGCTTATTCGTATCAACATCGAGGCAATCTGTGATCGAGTGACTGGCTACCGCTCAGATTTACTCTCTCCTGTCACAGGCATCCAATCGCCTAACTATTCCACGGCATCGTCGTCTGCGCGGCAACGTTGTTAACATCGTATATTTGTGCAATATATTTTCAGATTGGACTGCATCCTAGAGCCGGCGTGCACACGTTATCCTGTCCGCGGATGAAAAATAAGGTTGCGCAGCCCTTTCGCCTCAGACTAGATGCTGCAGCGGCTCTGACGATGCCGATGCTACCGTTTTCTTTCACCCGCGTGTATCCTGATATTGAGTCACAAGATATCACGATCGAGCGATATACTGAAACTGACGATAAAAGTCTTGAAAACTGGAAACTGAATCTACTGCGTTCCGTGCATCAACTGGAGGCTTGTACAGCGAGGAATATCGAGCAAAAATTTGACGAATACGGAATATATTTGGTTAATGTTCTTTTTTTTTTCTAATTCTGTAACAAGTAGCTGAGTTAATATAATAATAACGAGGTTGATCAACGTGACGAATAATTATTCTACTTTCATTACTACTGAGATGTAACTTACCTATGTTTAGCAATATAAATTACAACATTGTTATTTGTACTTGCAGGCAACTGTTTGAATACTAAACAAAATATGATAGATAGTAGTATGATAAAATATAATGTGATAGATAGTAATGTAATAAATAATATAATAAATATGATAAATATAATATGATAAATATAATAAATAATATGATATAATATGACAGATAGTAATATAATAAAATTTAATTAATAAACACGTGCACCGAATGCCTACGATAATAAATACGATGCTATAGAATATGCAATATTACTTTATTCCTGCCAAAGCAATGTGTATGAAGAGGATGTTACACAGTATCGATACATAGTATATGTATACTATCAGCGCTTATCATCGACAGACTCAGGGTCTTTCCGTTTTCTGTAAATATAAAATCATCACCAACTTCGATGAGTTCTGCACTTCAGAAATCGAAAGCCTGTAAATCGGAGGCTACGTCTACGTAGCTCAGCTCGTTCCTTTTTTTTTTTTTTTACTGTATTATTGAGATAATGAGATTAATATGGATTCTGTAAGTGATTAATTGCGAGAAGAAATCTCTATTGTCTAAATAAATTTTAGAATTATCTGTATTCACGTACAATGTGACTTTTTAATGAATTTTATAGTGCATTTTTGGTCGTCATTACTGGTGGTATCGATAACACTGTGAGCCACACTTTTAATTCAGGGGAACCAATAGAAAAACGACCGCTTTGCCTCACTCAACAATGCAAAGATCTTGGTGAGCAGATCAGATTTTTTTTTTTTTTTAAATAATATAAAAATATATTGGAATATATTGAGATTTGCTCAGTGTTAAAGACGTATAAGAAGATTCTCGATATAAATAGTTTCAATTTGCCTGTTACCTAATAGCGAAATCATTAGCGGAAAGTATGAACCAAAGCATGGATCCATGCGAAGATTTCTACGAGTATGCATGTGGCAATTGGGCTAAATATAATCCGCTTCCTGTTAACGAAACACGATGGAATATGTTAACTAAAAGTCAAAAGGAAGTTGAAGAGCGTCTCGAAGGTTCGCTCGTTCGAAATTCTAATTATTCGGGATCTTTTTTCATTTTATATATAAATAGAATATAATAATTAATCGCTAGATATTTATATATTCAGAAATCATGGAAGAGCGGCTGAAACCTGATGACCTGCATGCCACAAAATTTGCCAAAATGGCGTTTGCAGCTTGCTTGGACACAGGTGTTTCTTAACAAAATATACGTACTATATATATATATATTTTTTTTTTTCTTTAGATCTTAATCTCAAAAATTATGCCCTTTACGTCTTAATAAAATGTCTTCGCCGATGTATGTTATCGCTAAATTAAATTATAATTATTAATTACAATTCGCAGATGAAATAGAAAGAGCTGGCCTCCAGCCGCTCGTATCCACGATGTGGAGATCAGGTGGATGGCCATTAATAATGGAGGAAGACGAATGGGATGAGAAGACATACAAATGGCAAAATGTGGACGATTACTACGCTCGTTTGACAGGATTAAATAGTTTCCACGATGTGCACGTTTCTACGAACTATTGGATTCACAAAGGGCTACATCTGTTTGTAAGTGCATATAATCTGCGAGACATTGTTCCTAAATAAAGTCACAATGGTAAAAAAAAAAAATACTGTCATTCGACGTTTTAGATCAATACCCCTCACTTGTCGCCAAATGTGTACAAGCTGATAAATCTTCGAAACGTTGATGTAACGTGTAAGAACGACGAAGACAATAACAGCGAGGAAATAAGTCAAGAACGAGGCAGCGAGGACGACCACGAGGATGAATTGAAAATACAAAAGAGGGACATCGATGAGAGAAAAATTAATAATCGTAGAATACGCAAGAGACGTAACATAAGTAACACGATCGAGAAAACGACGACGAGAAAACACGCGAACGAGAAGAAGTTGAAAATACGAACGAAAAGGGCTGTAACGCGAGCGAGAATCCACAGTAAGAAATATCACGTGCAAAGAGGAATTGTTAATCGTGTGATAAAAAGGAAACTTACTGAGAAACTTGTGTCGAGGCACAAGTTAATACGCAAATCTGATAGCATTGAACAATCGATAGAATATATTCCGGGTAACTGGAATAATCGTAAAATAACGGAGGATACCAACAACGATTTGTATTTCGAGGATGAAAACGCGGATCAAGGGGAGAACAATAGCGGCGACAACAGGAACGATGAAAACGACCGGGAGAATGATAGCAATTATAACGAACACGGTAGTGGCGGCGGTGATTACTATGAATGGAACGATGAAGATGGTAGCGGTGACTGGGATGAATGGGATAACGAACGTGGTAGCGGCATTGGCGATGACAGTGACGACGACGACGACGACAAAAGCGACGAAATCTGGAAAACAGATGAAGAAGAGGTGAGAAAAACGAGAAAAACGTACGCAGAGTATATACTGAATGTTAGCGTAGCACTCTCGGAAGCAAGAGGCATTCCAATACCGAGGGAGAGACTTGTCAAAGACATCGCCGATCTGGTGAAATTTCAAATAGAATTTCTCAAGGTAAACAACGACAAATTTCATCATTGCATCGTTCGATCTATTAATGCAACGTAACTTTGATCTTCGTGCAGTACATTTTCGAGTACGACGATGGATTGAGGGCCAAGCTTAAAACGCTTCAAACGAGGTACGATGCCTTGGATCCTCGGACGGAAAACGGGAAAGTAAGGGGAATCGTTCAATTCGAAGAAAAAAAAGAGGATAATCGAGATTTTTGTTGACGATGTGTGCGACGATGAATTTTTCCAGATTAATTGGATAACGAAAGTGAAAGACGTGTTCGCCGCTGTTGGAGGTATGGAAATTACTGACGACTACGTAGTCATTTCATCCTACGGTTACGTCGAAGCGTTGAGCAAGTTATTAGACAGAACTCCAAGTAGAATAATCGGTATGCCAGAATTTATGATTCGATCGGTGGTATCGTAGTTGATCGTAAAATAGCAAAATAACAACTGATTAATAAGTCATATATAAATTATATATATATATATAAATTTTGCACAGTGAATTACATACATTGGAATTTTCTTAGCAAAGTGACAAAAGCTAGTACAAAACGAATGAGAGAATTCTATCGCAATTGGAATAGCTTAGAGAGAACATTAGAGAGCAAAAGGTAACAATAAAAAACGATACGAATTGAAAGTGTCTTTTGTTAAAATATCAAAATATTTCCACTTCTTCCACAAAGAACGATTTCCTTTTGCAGAACAAAGCAGTGTATCGCCGATATGAACGCAAACTACATTTTAGGATACGAGTATGTGAAACGATATCTATCAGAGGAAGTTCTACAAGCGGTAAAAAAGAAAAAATATTATAATACAATGCACCGACGTTGCTATAAAAAATTATACGATTCTTCGTGTGATGTCAAAGGCTTCAGACATGGCCAACGAGATCCAAAAAGAAGTTGAATATCAAGTCGAAAGTTCAACGTGGATGGACGATGAAGTCAGAGATATTATTTTGGATAAATTAGCATACGTGAAGAAGAAGATCGGATGTCCGAGCTCGTATCGAAATATTACTGTCACGAAGGAACGTTTCAAAGGGGTGAGACTTTAATATGTCTTCTAGTTTTCTCGTTTTGTTCCTCACTTGCTTGCTCATCTTCGTGTTTCTATGTTTAATTAACTTTATAACAGCTCAGCGCCAGCAGATCGCATTTCGAGAACATGTTAAGCATCATGAGACACGAAAAATCGATGAACCTGAGACGTACATTCGCAGAGAACGATTCTATCGAAGCGTTTGACGAGTAAGTATCTTTTCACAGCAACGAATATCGTATCATTTTAAATATAGTTGTGCAACAGAATTTGAACCAATCGAAAGATCAATTCCTTTACAGGCTGGACTTCGATCCTTTAATAGCAAATGCCTTCCTCTCACTCGTGGAGCATTCCACTCGTAAGTTCGGAGAGACAAAGAAATCTAAGAAATCCAATTGGCATGAAAATAGAAATGAATGCAGATTACATCGTCGCTAATGAATTTTTCAACAGCATTCGTGTAACATTTTCATTATTGCAGGAATAACAGCGGCGGATTTACAACAACCGTTCTTTGATTTCAAACAACCGTGGTAAGTGTAAGTTAATGTCCGCGATGTGTATTTTTTATTCATTTGATTTACAACGAACGATACTTTGTGCAAAAAATTATATATTTATATTTATATATTATTGGAATTATACATTACGTGTAATGCAGGTATACTAACTATGGTATTATCGGAGTGATCATGAGTCATGAAGTAAACCATGGTTTTGATATTCTGGGTAACGTATCGTAAAGTATCATCGGTTGGCAACAATCTTAGTTTACAGTAAGAAGTATTAACGTGACAGAGATAATTTTCAGGTCGTTTGTTTAACAAAGACGGAGGTTTCGCAAAATGGTCGCGTAAAATGCTAAAAGCGTACGACAGAAGAGCAGAATGCTTTATAGATCAGTTTACCAGATATAGTATTGTGAAGAAGAAGACAGGAAATATTTTTATAGAGGTGTGTGTGTGTGTGTGTGTGTGTGTATAATTAATTAATATTTATATATATATATTAATTAATATTTATATATATATATTATATATATATTACATACATTATATATATTGTATATATATTTTATATACATATAAAATAAAATAAAATGTATATATAAATATAATAAGTACATATATATACATTTACATTTATGTATATTACAAATGTGTGTGTATATATATATATATATATATGCATTTATAATATGTATATATATATATATATAAATTTCTTTATTTTATATTTTTCACGTCCAAAAATTGCTTCAAATCGTTCAATCTTACAGAATTATGGCATGCGAACGTCAGCTGAAAATATTGCGGACACAATGGCCTTAAATTCTGTATTTAAAGCTTATAAACGAAGATTACGAAAATATGAGAAAGCAGATGTTGCGTTACCAGGATTCGAGCACATGAGTAACGAGCAACTGTTCTTTTTATCCTTTGCTAATGTAAGTTGAATTAAACGATCGTATTATTTTATATATATTACCAAAAAACATCTGACAGTGCATGAACTGAAAATAAATGTATCTGTACGTGTATTAAAATTTCACAGACACGGTGCGAGGTGTTAACGCCAGAAAAAACGGAAACGAAATTCAGACAGGATTCGCGCAGTCTTGGTTTGTCACGAGTGATTGATTCGGTGTCCAATTCGAAAGATTTTGCTGAAGCCTACAATTGTCCATTAAACAGCCCGATGAATCCTGAAGAAGAAATGTAATATATGGGAATGAAGAGATTATGTATATAGAAAATAATCAAAAACTAAATATTAATTGTTACATTAATTTAATTATTTATACGATTATAATCTGTACTAATAAAAAAAAAACTGATGTTATACTTTCACTCGGAAATCAATTTGTAGACTGATATCAAAAGAAAACGTAATAAAGCGAAATAAAACTGTGAAACTCATACGTTAGTTTATTCTACCTTATTCCTGTCGAATTTATAGTGTGATTAGAGTATGTGGAATAATTAATGAAAATCTATAAACAATAATTAAATAAAGCAGAGATATTTTTTTCATTTGAGAAAGAAATTATTATCGTATTGAAAATGACAGTAATAACTTATGCATTGTTCAATTTTGATAATTTCTCCTGTACAAAGCGTAATTCTTTCTGCTACATAGTGTTACATTAAGAATCAACGATTAATTATTACTAAATAATTTACCATTACAGCAGAAAAACATTCTTTATAAATTTTAGAATTACGTTAAAAAATTCATCTGTCACACTACGTATTATATATTTTCACTACCAACAAAGTCAAAACCAACACATCGACGTAAACAACAATTCTTTCACGACTTTCTATTTCTACAAATACAGAGAATGCATTCAATTAAAATTATCAAGAGTCGGCAAGAACTGTCGTTAAAAAAAATATTATCCATATTGAAAAGGAAATGAACGGACGAATGAAGTTCCTGCATGCAATATTGAGATATTTCTGGAAAATCGCAAGGGCAAAGGATGCACATTCGCCTCCTATCTAACGAAAACTGTGCGCGCGATAGAATATATAGTTTATCAGAGCTGTGAGCAGAAAAAAAAATTTCATGGCTGTTTCCTCGGTATAAAATTCCACAGCCGCCGTCATTCTCACGTATATTGTTGAAAGAAAAAAGACTGGATGCGAAACCACGTCGAAAGGCTAACTCGCGAGTGTGACTTCGATCGCATCCTTAAAAATGTTACGTCTATTGATACTGTAAGTCTATTAATATGACTGATAGCTAGTCAAGAACGACTTGGACCGATAAACCATTTGTTCAATTATATTTCGCGAAATACTTTTCAGAGCATCCGTGTACGCTATCGTAAACGCCAGTTTAATACCTGACTCTCTGTTAGAATATCCTCGCAGTCTGCGACGTTTGTTCGGCACTAACCATAAGTCTGCCGTTGAAGCGAAGAAAACCGAGCGCGAAGTATGCGAGACCGAAGAATGCAAGCTGATTGGTAAGTAACAGATATTTGGAAAATTAAAATTTTCTCTTTTACAATATACGAAGAAAAACTCTCTGAATCATATTCATTTCGACATCAACGTGAAATTAAATTTCATCGGCTGATATTCGTTTCCCTTTTTATATTACTTATTATACGAAATGGTGATTTATATACTGTGTCTAAAATTCGGAAATATTTTTTTCAGCGCAAGTGATCAAGAATAGCATTGACGAGTCCGTAGACCAAAATTTTCTCTTTTACAATACGAAGAAAAACTCTCTGAATTGTATTCGTTTCGATAGCTGTCATTCGTTTCCCTTTTTATGTACGAAATGTTGATTTATATACTGTGTCTAAAATTCGGAAATATTTTTTTCAGCGCAAGTGATCAAGAATAGCATTGACGAGTCCGT
>WIUT01005065.1:0-15732 GCA_010645135.1 Tetragonula clypearis | reverse complement strand
GTATGTGTGTGTGTGTGTGTGTGTGTGGTGTGTGGTGTGTGTATGTGTATGTATACTATTACCTTCTGAAATTGTCCCAGTAGTTGTTTGCCCTATTGCCAGGAGGAACTTGATTATTTAATTGTTGTTGTTGATGTTGAGAATTGACAGAAGATGTTGCACCAGTATGGGATAATGCAGGTAAAGAATTTGGCAATGATACCAAATTTGGCAAAGATGAACTTGGTGGTAATGCAGAATCTAATGTTTCACCAAGATGATGAATATTGCGGCTTAAATTAGAATATTCATCGTTATTCTCGCTATTATTCCGTTGCTGTTGTAATTGCGTTTGTCTCAAATGAACTTGTAACTGATTAATAGCTGTACGCATAGCTTGTAATTCACGTTGTTGAGACCATAATAGTTGACAACATTGTTGAATTGTAGTTCCCATCATTTGAAGTTGTTGTGCTTGAGAACCTAATAATAACTGTCGGTAGTACTCTGTTGAACCTATAAAATGTATTTAAAAGTTTACTATATTGTATAAATATTGAATACAATTTTTTTAATTTGATATATGGTTTACCATGTTGTAATTGATTTAACGGGGGCGGTGGATATGTCCACCAATTTCCATTGAATCCATTCTCAATTGCTGTTGTTTGGGGCCCAATGTCCATTAAATTTTCAGAAGATACACCATCTACACTTTGATCATTAGATCCACCTATATATGAAAATATAATTTTAAAATTAGTATAACGTAGATAATATATATGTTAATTACCTATCGTTGTTGGAGTTGGCCAAATATTAGCGGGAGTACCTGTATGACTAACATGTGAACTGGAACTTCTATGACTATTTAAATCACTTGGTCCTCCCATATCGCGGTTAGTACTAGATGATTCCTATCATTCAATAAAATAATTATAAAAATAAAAATAATAGAATAAATATTGAATTAATCATGTATAAAATAAGTACCTTCCGCACAATATCATCAATTTGACGTCTTCTTTCCTGAGCAGATTGAACTTCATAATTATTATTATTACTTTGCTTTTTCTCAGAATTAGTTGAGGCTATAAGAGATGGAGGAGAAGTTGAAGTCGGAAAGACAGATGTAGAATTAGAATGCATTGTTGATAATGGTTGTTTTATTCGTTGTAATTCTGCTCTAGTAGACATTAACAAAGCTGATTGTTCTCGAAGTTCCCGCGTAACTGCCTATAAATTAGATTTCAGATTGGAATTAGATTAGATATCGTGCAAAACATAACATGTAGCTTATATAATGTCGCATTTATTTCTACCTGAATTTCTTCAACAGTTGGTCTTTCTCCGGTATTTCTGATTTTTTCATGACTTGTTTCATCAGCATCGCTTTGACGTTCAAATGAAATGTTCGTTCCACTTTCATCTTCATTTCCATCGATATTAGCTGTAGTTTCATCATTTACATCTACTTCAGGTTCAGGATCAGAGTTAGAATCGAGACATTGTCCTTTTGTTGCTTCTTCCATTAATAATTTCAAATGAACAAGTTGTGCTTTCATAGCTTCTAATTCAGCAGCTTTATCTCTCCCAAAATTCCTTGAAGAACTTCTTCTTGAACGTCTTCCCGGAGCTCCATCAGAACTCTAAAATATTAAGAAAATACTTAAAACTACGTTATTTTTAATTGTATTAAATTAATATAATAATGTACTAACACAGCTACCCCTATCAGACAAAGATTCTGCAGCTTGTAATTCTGCTACAAGATGGTCCATATTTTTTTTCTTTGTTTGAAGTTGAGCCAATTTTCCCCTCAATGCAGCTGTTTCATTTTCAAGTTGTTCAACATTTACAGGTAATGGTAATGCTAAACTAATTGAATTTTGATTTTCTTGCTGTAAAAGAGCTTGTTGAGCTTGACGTGCTTCATTTAATCTTTCTCTAACACGTAATTGCATTCCCACCAAGCTAGCTTGATGTTCTTGTAGTTCTGCAAGTTTTCTTTGTGATTCTTCCATCTTTTTACGTAACTGCATTTCTCTATTCACATCGCCATTTTCTTCTCCATCTTCCCTACCATTTTCACTATTCTAGAAAAGAAATAGTTAAAAAATTCTATAATTTACCTATTATAGAATAAAGCAGATACTAACTATACGTAAACTAACACACATAGAATATAATTTATAAATTTGTAACTAAAAGAGGCATGCATAAAAAGTTATATACACCCTTTGATTAGTTAGTAAATAACAATTCTATAAATTCAATAACCTCACAAAATATCCCATGATTTTGATATTGTTCCAAGAGTTTAGTTAGTTTTCTTTCACTGTCATGAAGATCCTCCACCATTCTACTTAACTTCTCATTTTGAGCTTGTGCACGCTATAGTATAATTATATGTAGAGAAAAGTACTTAACAATAACAAAAGATACACAAGCATTACGTTATGACTAATGACTTGTATACTTACTGGATCACTAGACTGATTAAGTGAATCCATCAGAGTTGATGTTACTCTGATATAATCTCTGATTTGATTTAAACGTGATTCTACATGGCTCCTATCAGGCTATAATACATTAAACATCTTTAATAAAAGTTTAAGCAGAATATTGCAGATAAAATAAAAATAAAATATTTTAGTATCAAAGAAAGAATATATTACCATTTTATCGACATTTGAAGGTTTTGTTCCTTCGAGTCTTGGAGGAGATTGAGTTTGAGAATCAGTTGGAGGAACCATCTTTTGCCAATGCAAATATTCTTCTGCACTGTAATTATATGGTCGTCGACCACCAAATGATACTAAGATAATAACATTTTTGAATTATTAATAAACGCAATATAAAAATATAAAAATAAATATGGTTAGATACGTACCAAATTCAGGTATATCTTGATAAGATGTAGATGGTACTGAAGAAATTGATCTTGTGTTACTGTTTTTTGTTATCCTTAAGTGTTCTTGTTCACTGACTGGTTTCCAATCCAGTTGGTACTATCACATATAATTTATAAAATCAATTAAACACACAAATAATTGTCAGTGTTTTCTAGAAATGACGACTGAAATACAGAAACTCTACTGCCTCAAAGTAGAATTGTATCTGGATATGTATTCTTAGAGAGAAGTTCCCCACTATTCAGCTATCTATTAATAGATTATCTTTTAAACTACTATATACAGATTGCTGTATAAAGTTTTCATTTGGAAAGTTCAAGTTACATCAAATTAATGTTATTTTTACTTTTTTACAGCGCTGGATATCATTGAATGTTAAAATATTCTTTCAAATTTTATCTGAATATATGACATTATTCGAAATAATACAATTTATTAAAAATTTAATTCTCTTTTACTTCCTAGTAGGACTTTTGATTAAAAAAAAAAAAAAAACACATTGTATGAAATAAAGTACTAAAAATAAAAAAAATCATTCATATTTTTTTATTAGTTTACCAAATTGTTAGAGTGCTGTGTATGTCCATGATAAGCAGAACGGATTGCAAATTGATTAGCAGCTGACCGTTCTCTATTTCTATCATTTCTCCTATTGCTTTTCGGGAGTGTGCCTGTGTTGCGTGGACCATCGTTAACACCGGGCGACATGTTCTTTGCACAAAATATTCTTACAGTCTTGGAAAAGTACCTGCCTGTTTGTTGACTTTTCACAGTTAACCTTATTACACAACTTTTGCGACTTTAGAAAAACGTGATTTTACGCGAGTAGGAAGGTGTCATTTACCTGCAAGTATTACAGAGCCAATTGTGCGAAAAGATGCATTTCAGATAATAAATATTCAACTGACTAAAAATTCGTCTCGACGAAATTTTACGTGCAAGACGGAAGTGTAAAAGTATGAATTGGTATTCACCACGCTTTTGCGTCAAAATTCTTGGCAGACTAATAAAAAGAATGACGAACTATAAATAAGTTAGGCCATTGACGTATTTACTACGATGATTATACGAATATATCGATTGGAATTTCAAAATCACTTTTGTTACTTCATAGCTGCGGCCATTTTTAAATACTTCTTTGACATGTTTGGTTAAATAAGAATTGCATTAACAGGGTATTTAAATTTCCTATTTAAATGTTCATTACACGAGAGTAATTGTTCAAATTAGTATAATTATAGTACGTGTAATGGTACTTATATTCTTTAATAGTTTCTCTTAATTTTCGTGTTATATATTCAAAGTAGATGTCGACATTTATAGTTAATGCTTGGTATATAGAAACAAAAAGCAAAACAGTTTCTTTCTTACAAGATATTATTTATTAATAATTTTTGTTACTACAATTGCACTTCAGTTGCATTATATTTTATCTTTTTTTAAATAAAGTAATTTAACTTACGAAGTTACATCGATCAATATCCGATGTGAAATTTATATGTTAAGTTTAAATCTATGAGTTTAAATTTAAAAAATATTTCCTCCAAATCTGCAATACCGACACGTTAATAATAACGCGTGGCATTAGTTACGCGAGTATTTTTGCATTTTCACAGATGGCGCTTGTATCGACAGACGGCGGCATCTGGCAATAGAGAAAAAATTACTCTGAGCGCACATGGCGCCATGACACTTGCAGAGGGACGTCTTTTCGCGCGTATAGCCTGGGGGGTTAATAATAAATAACTGATTCCGTCACATGTACGCTACTTTTACGTGCTTTACATCTAGTCTTTAGAATCTAGGTAGCGCCTATGACAGACGACGTAGATCTCGATAGTGTCGCACCCGCGACTTCCATTCCTTCGAAGTATCACTCGCTAGCTACTGACTCGCGCAGATCCTTGAAACATTTCAAAAAGAAAGAGAAAGTTAAAGATTGAAAGTAAGCTGAACACGGGATCCGTCGTATCGATGCTCGTTGGATCGGTTGATTATTCGCTCAGATATCGTATGTTTTTGTTAAGGTTGAGTGCAGGATTTTACGTTTCCTACAATACCACTTTACCCGGGTGCAAAACGGGTGTGCACCAGTGGTTACGTTTCGTGTGTTAGTGCATGCTGTGTAATTTTCTTGAAGTTAATTTGCTTGGATTTATCTTCTAACGGTGTGAAATGCTGAGAAGCTGGCAACATGCATACAGCGGCATAGACACGGACACACGGCTCAGTACCTGTGAGTATATTTACTTTACTAGCATTTCATTGTCTTGTTGTGACAAATGCGTGTAGAAAGTATTAGAGGTTATATTGTGTACGATCTACGCTTGACATTCATACGGAATACATACGTTTGCACTACAGTATAAACTAGAATACATAGTATATACGTACAAATTTTGTGAGAGCAATTGATACGCGTATTATTAAAATTACGAATTATTGGTGTACTTTAATTACATCACGTGAATTTGATACACAATGATTTTAATTCATATCAACGTCCCATTTAAATTTTTTTTAAATGTTTTTCACTCAAATTTTACGTTCTTTTTTTTTTTTTATTAAGCTTTACTTAGTTCAAAGAATCTTTATTTGAGAATTCTTAATTAAATTCTTTGAATTCTGAGAATTCATTGAATTTCTCAACATCATGGTGTTGCTAAACACCGTACAGTCGGATAAAGTTCAAATTTTCATTAATAATAATCTGCTTCGTAGAAATATTCAAGTTCACCTTATTGAAATATTGCATACAATATTTGATTTGATTGATTTCATCAGATATTCAATGTCAAACTTCTATCAAAGGCTCTGGTCCTGTGAAATAGTAAACTCGCGGAGAATCAACTATGGACGATAATGTAATTGAAATGACTCGAGCCGGGGAGCATCGATTGCATTTAATTCAAATGAAAATGAAATTTCATCTGACTGGACGATGATACGCGTGTCACGTCGCGTACGTGCGATCATCATCTTTGATTAGGTTCAACGATTATACAAGGACGAAAACCACCATCACTTGCCAAGAAAGAACAATAAGAACTATTTTCTTTTTTTTTTCGGTGCTTTGCATCGTACGTACGTTATCGACGTACTATCGACGATGTTAGAGCCAGATTGTTATATACAAATGTCAGCTATATATATTTATGGAATTTTCACGCGAATAGGCTGAACGTTGCACTTCAGTTTGACTACTTGTTGCATAATGCATCGATCACGGTGACCTAACCCAACTGTGCAACGTCTTTACGCGCTCGGCTGTTGTTTGCATTGCACACGTGTATGCCCGTGAGGCGCTTGTTGAACGATCAGACGACGATACGCGCATTGCTGCGCGACACCCGGTATATACGTGCCGTACCCTGTGAAAAGGGTCGATACATTTCATTTCTTTCATTCAGCAATATCGACTGACGGCCTTGTAATAATTTCACCGCGAATGATCGATAATATGGTTAGCGTGTTAATACTAAAAACAGAAGGCTGTCGATTGTATCGGTTGATAGCCCGGCTGCACTTTCTAATCTCCAACAGAGACATTTATAGAGGATGACCCGTGAATCCGCGCGAATACGTAAAATAAGTCGATCCAACCGATCGAATTATCAATGATTACCGAGACTGAGCAAATATTCGACTTTTTACTAGACTATTGCAGCAGTCAGTGAGAAGCGATTTTCGAAATGTACGTACATATGTACAAATGGTAAAAATATGCGTGTTTGGATTTAACTATAAAACTTGTATCAAAAAAAAAAAAAAAAAAAAAAAAAGAAAAAAAAATGAGAAATGAAAAATATATATTTAATTAATTTCCGTGATTTTCTATTGATTCGGCAGAATCGGAGCACAATTTTTACACGCGTTTCTTTACAAAAACCTCTGTCGCTTGAAACGTGAAAATTCATTCATTTTCTGAATACGTGTGAAATGTATTTTAAGATCGTTCGTGTTCGATTATTCTCGGCAATTGATTGATCTTGACCATCAATTGACCGACACACAACGCGCACATTTTGTTTAGCTAAGCAGCGAGAAACACGGAACGAATTTTCCCTCACGTGAGCAGCATATGTCGCTGAACGCCGGCCAGCTTTTCATTTCGTTCGTCCCAATTTCATCAAGTTATTTCGGCGAATAATAGCATTTCACGAATCCATGTCGGTCTCGTAAAAATTCTTGGCAAAAATTCCACCACCCCCGATCGTAAAGTTATTTCCTGTTGGATGATGTTTGAATTCGTCCAGCCAAATGATTGTTATCGCTTGAAACTAGCTCGAAAGACAATATCCACGACTATCGAATTTATTGGATATTTTATTTATTACAATGGCATATTTCATTATTGCAGACCTAAGAGTTATTAACACTTTACCGACCGGTAGCCTATTGATCGGCTAACATATTTTAACACTTTACCGACAGGTAGCCTATTAATCGGCTAACGTATTTTAACACTTTACCGACTGGTAGCCTATTAATCGGCTAACTAACATATTTTAACTAACATATTTTAACGACCGGTAACCTATTAATCGACTAACTATTCACCGCTAATACGCAGTCGGTAAAGTGTTAAGACAAATTTGCGTCCGATTTGACAACATTGATAGCTCGTCTTTGATATTAATTCGGGTGAATCTGTATTCACATCAACAGGTAGTTCGATACTCGCAATGGAACAAGCGTCGTTTCTATCACGTGTGCGGAACAGATGTTTCCCAAGGCAAACCTGTTTCAGAGCAGTTTGTAGATACATGATCACGTTGACAACCGAAAAGTAGCCAGCCAGTGCCAATTACAAAAACGTGATTTGGATGGTTGCCTGCATGCGTGATTAAAATGCAGTTCACCAGCAAGTTAAAATGTTCTCTAACGTGATATTCGCTGGTGATCACTGCTTTATTCAACGAAAGCTACCCTCTCTCTCTCTCTCTCTCGATAATTTCTTGAGGATTTCTCAGTACAGCGTGTTAACATTTTTATGCCTCTGCGCGTAAATGTAGTTCCCTTCAATCGCATTTATTTATTTTTTTTTCTTATAATCGACGTAGCTTTATGTCGCAGAAATGGAAAACAAAGATTTCCAGCTGATCCCGTTGTTGACGATCGTTTCTCACTAGTTAATATCAATCGAATGGAAACCACCATCACAGATATAAATGATGGATGAGACTATGTTGCACGATATCTGCTGGCCACACTCGATGGAACATTCCCCGATTGTGGCGTGAAATATTAAAAGTCGGTAGGGGTCTCACTTCCACTCTTCCGCGTGCACGCGAAGCGAACTTCTCCTTCGTTGGCTACGTTGTCCGTTTCAATTCATTTGCCGATTCCACTGATGAAGGAAGAAACAAAGGTAGGATTTTTAGGGTGTGCCCGTCACGTGTGTGCCCTATCGACGGATCGACGTCGTTTTACCGGTCGCAAACACGAAAGCTGGCCTCGTAAATAGACGCGAGCGAGCTATATCTATCTCTCGGTGTACGCACCCAATGGATGAACGATGGAAAGGGCCGCTCCTTCTTGTTACATTATTCCCTCGACTTACCCAATTTTATTTCCGCCTCGAAGAAAAAAAAAAAAAAAAAAAAAAGAAAAAAACACGGTTGCGCCCATAAGCCAGTTACACCGATCACGCGAATCTTTTTCATCGCCGTCGTTATTGCTCGATGTGTGATACTCAGCCCCTCCGAATAGATTCCATCGAACAGAGAAATCCTTTCGCCCATCATTCGTCATACTCTTTTTCCCAGATCGATACGGCTTCCCTCGAATGCATTTGTTCGGTATACAAGATATTCTGCCCGGAATATTTACGATTGTAAATGGAATTTCCCGTGAAATTCAATACACGTTGCGGGGGGTGCATCATCATAGACGGAAAGCAGTTCTTCCAATTGCACAGCGACATACGTGCTATTGCTGTACGAAATACGTAAAAAAAGAGAGAGAGAGAGAGAAAAAAAGAACGCTTGGCCATGCAAAGTTGGTGTATAGTCGTCTGAAAATCGATGCGTAGAAAAGCACTCTTGAGAATTAACATTTCCGTGGTTATGCTCGAAAGTGTAACGTCCTATGCGACTTGCTAGCAACAACCCACTTCCGCTAAAGGTCGATCCTTGATAATAACGAAGTTTAGATAGGAATCCTGTTATAGTTTAGATAGTTACGTTTCTGACTCGAACCTGGTTATAGGCCACATGTCCATGTAATTATCTGCAATCGATAAAATTCAATTATTCGGCGACCCTTCGATCAATTTATTACATTTCTACGATGTCTGTGATATATCCGAATTGTTTCTATTACAAATATACCTGCTCCGCTCTGTTATATTATATTCCGTTCGTTTTCTTCTTTTTTTAATATCAACACGATCGCTGTATCATGTCGACTTATTATACATAACTTATTACACGAGAACCTTTGCATTTTTTTCGTTGAAAATGTTCCATGCACTTGGAACGTGTACTTGTTTGTATTTTGCATTTTATCAAATGATAATAACGCGGGCACGTAATGGCACGATAAACAAAATGGTAATAAAGCAACAACGATATCTATTATCGTCTATCGTACATAATTTTTGGCCTCTCTGTTGCCTGTTACGTTAGTTACAAGCCACTTTGCTACTAGCATTGTGTTTTCATTTTTTTCTATTTACTATTTTCTACTAGGTAATATTTCTTTTGCCCTTGTGCCATTTTCATAGAATGTAATTTCAATAATTCGCGCAGCTCCTCAACATTCACGTCTACTTCGTCACAAGTTCCGTCAGCTTGATTGTCTCTCAAGTAGAATAAGCAGCAATGGTTAGACACGACTTCTCTCCTTATTAACTGCTTTAATTTAAGAACTGTTTCTGAGCTTCTTACACTACCGAACTCCAGTTCGGTACAATATCGCGAGATCAACCTCGTCCATTCTGCCTAATCATTTGTAATAATCAGTCTCCAGCAGTTCGAACAACGAAACAATAGGAGAAACAGTTTGATGTATATATTGCCTGAATTACCTACGAACGATTCTCTTTGCATCGCCAAGATTTCAACATTTCATCCGTTCGATTTCATCCGTTCGTAATTACTGTTCAATTCAGTGAAATCAGCCAGAATCGAAATAATTTCTCAAACGTGAGTACGAGTACGAGTACGAGAAAATGTTCTTCCCGGAGAAGAGGGCAACGATGATTTCACGGACCAATTTGTCGATCGAATGGTGACTAAGGTCTAAGCGAGCCGAGGCAAGTGGCACGCGCAGAAGATCGTAGGTGGTTTATATCAGGGAGAGAGGAGAGTCGACGCGTCTGTCAGGTAATAGTGTACCTCGTCTCGTCGACATGGAAACCCGCGTCCAGAAAGCCAGACAAAGAAATAGTACACGTGTACGCGCGCTAGCCTTAAGGATACCAAGGAAAATGGGAAAACCAATGGATATAGTCGTCGGCCGTTTGTCATACCATTGGACTGTCTCTCGTTTCTCGTTTGTCTGAAACGTTTTTATTAAAAAAAAAAAAAAAATAATAATAATCACCGAATTGATTACCGTTATCTGACGGCGTGGTGTTCATTAAAGGAAATCTATATAAAATGTTTTCTATCCTAGCATTATTGTACTTCGTATCACTTCGTGTGATCAGTGATCTATCGTAATTAGTGATTTATCGTACGCAGGAAAAAAGTTTTCACAGATCTCGAAGCGCGATAGTGGAACAAGTTTCACCGGGAACATAATCGTCGAAGTAAAAAAAATCGTTTTCAAGAGCTCGTTATCAGCTTGTGGAAGCTTTTCGTATTGTAAAAAGTCACGCGAAGGAATATCGAACGAATTCCTGAGTGAAACAAATTAGACGAGAAGGCGGGAACAAAAGTCGTGGCGTCGCGTGAACCTTATCAGCGTAAAATTTTCTAATACGCCACGGTATTGCCTCTTGCCGGCGAGATTTCTATCGCGAAACGTGAATTTTATGAGAATCGACCACGCCAAGAAAACGATTTTCCGCGATTGCTTGGTTGTTGTTTTTTCTTTTCTTTTCTTTTCTTTTCTCTCTTTCGAAAACTCTTGATTATCTTGTCTCGTCTTGTATCGTCGATCCATATCTCTTGATTTTTTTTCATAAGGGATTTTAAAAACAACCGACTAGATAATACGCTGCAGTGTACGATTGCGTTGAACTTGACTTCAGTATTTATATAGCGTTTTGTGCGCATTCGCATGTTTAAAAATTTTGCATTCGCAAACGAAATGAAAAATTACCTGATCGCACACGGGTAATTTCCAGATAATTTCGCTTGCGTATTGATTAGCTGAAACCACGACATTTCACTTATTTATCTTTGATAGATAATATCGAAGCACTTGGAGTGCTTTAGCATTCCGGGAAATCTTTACCTATACCTATAAAATGGTGCTAAAAATTTGCACGCATCTTAATCTGCTTGGCTGCTTGGTTCGTATGTAGTGATCGAGTAACTTCATCGCGGTGATGATTGATCGTCGTTCAGGGAATAATATCGAATCCTCGCGTGGCAGAGACTTCATGGAGTGCAAACATATTTTGCGCACAGTGTTCGCTGCAACACGTTACTGACAAGGTGTTCTTTTCGCCGGCACGCAGAGGAACCGGCGTTGCATCGAAATTCGTGTAAATCGATCTCATTTGATCAATCGTTTCTCATTTGAAAGGAAAAAAAAAAGAATAAAAAAGAAAAGAAAGAAAAAAAGCAGAACATAAAGCGAAAGTATAAAGTGATCGTGTGTCATTTAACGCTTTGTTCCTCTTTCTCCGGCATGAGCGCAAGCTGGATCTATTTCCGTCGTGAATTTGTTCTTAGAGCTGTTTCGAATATTTTACTCTGCCGTGGAAGAGCTGCGATATACCTGTTTTATAACTCGCCTGGTCAGAAAACCACGTTTACCACTGAATCTTGATTCCCGCTTGCGTTAAACAAGCAAGCGTGACGAAACTGAAACTCTGACACGGTGATTCTTTACACAGATGACGAACGTTCTCTCGTTGTATTATTCCTTTTCGCTGCTAGAAACAGAAATTACGTTAGTACGTTTTTTTTTTTATTTTTTATTTTTTTTTTTTTTTTTTTTAGTGCGTCTTGCCAAAGTAAGATAAACGGGCACGAGCAAAATATTGATAAACCAATAATAATTCTGGTCGTACCCGTTTTTAACGAAGGTTGGAAAAAATGAATTATTTTTTCACGCAGACGTCAGTAGAAGATTGATCAGACGTGATCAGAAGTTTCGACGGCTGAAATCGGCCGAAGGACGGCCGCCAGAAATCCGCCTTGGCCTACTCGATTGAAACTTGTGAGTAATTGAACGCTAATATCTGAACGTTCTCTTAAAAAGAAAATCGCTTCGTAAATAATATATCGGGCACACGCGGTGTTTGAACTTGTTGTTACGGCGATGAACGCAAAAATTCTACAAGCAAAGTTCCTTCGCCGTGAATTTTTCCCATTTCATTCTATAAGTAGAGTAGCTTTTATACTGGGCAAACTCGCTGTTTGTTTTTACTAGGTATGACGCAGGCTTCGTTTCTTCTATTAGGTTTTTACGTTCGTGCTCTAATTATATTCTGCTTGAATATAAATTGTAACCACACGCCCACACAAACGCGATGAATTATCATTCATTGACAATTGTAACTGTTAATTGCCGCAATGTCTAACGGTGCTCGTGTCGTGAACTGTGCCTCGCGCACACCCAGAATACCAATATTTGCCATTGGTTTTAACGATATCGTTGCATCCACAAACTCAGTAGTTTTAAAGCATCGAGAGAAAATATGTTCAAATAATGATCAAACTTATTTTTTGTGTTAGTCGTTCGTTTTCATTACGAACTGGAATACTTACGTAAGTGATTAACATTGGCAAACAAGTCATTACGCTTGCAGAGTAATATCTTTTGGAAATGCGATTCTCACAGAGGTTCTCTGAACTATCTGTGTGTTTGCATTGTATGTTCTTAATTATCGTCGTGTTATATTTTATTATTTGATCGTAATCTGCACCTACGGTCTCCATTTTTGCAAAATACACTTGCGCAACTTTGTTGAACGTCTGCCGTGCTCATTAACGGACGCGACAAAAAAGGAAGCGCGTTATTGAATCGAGATTCGAGTCCAAATCATGTCGATTTGACCTTGGTTTGACTTTAGAATTATGAATCGTTTAATTTCATTAATTCGGAACTAGCAATTTAACATGAACAGCGTCTTATTATGTTAAAATACATTGCTGCTGCCAATTGCTGATCAAAAAATTTCACACTAACTACTTAGTTTCACATTAACGGCTAATTATATTCGATTTACCTCTACTTATTTCACTTAGTTCGAGCTCCGACTCTCCTACGGACTTAATAGATTTTTCAGTAAATAAGTCATCTAGTCAATCACCTTCCCCAAGCCAAATATTAAATATAGCCAGCAGCACGTTACATTGATGAATTCGATCTGATTTAGGCTCCGCTGCGTTCAATGCAACCAACTACCAGGGGGAGCCCCCAGGTTCCCATTCCTGGCTCGTTACATCCATTTACACCTCCGGATCTTTCTTCTATACCTCATATGGACGGTACACCCCCGCAAAGCAGCGGTGTTCGTAACAGTTCCTCATCCGTGAGCGGTCGAGCCAACGATGCTGTCCCAGAACAATCCGGCCCATATATCATCGGTAGCCCCATCGATCTCGGCAATATTGATAATGTCGATAATATTGGCCTACGTATAGATCCTCTGCCGAGTGGACGTCGAAGGACACGCGAACACATCGAACTGCAAGAGGCTGGAGTACGTGAAACCAGTTCCGAAGGTAAGACACATCCATGCACTACTATTTTCCAGTAATTATTATTTACCGAAAAGATTTCCTATCGTTAGCATTTGGTATATAAATATAAAGAGTCAAGTAATGTAAACGATCGTGATGCAACGACTAGCCGTAGTGTTGTATTATTCCTCTGCAGTGAAAAATGTATATGTGATAGATACATTTTGGCAGGATTATAACTTGAGATCTGAAGATTGCTATTGAATAGCAATATGCATATACATATACATGTATCTGTAGCAATCCTTAAATCCTCCAGATTTTGGAGTAGAATTTATTTAATGCTTTGCCTCTACGTGCCTGTCGGATATTCATATCGAACAATGCAGCTGTTCCTGTTGTTTAGTTCAAAATACATTCTGATATATATATATATATATAATTAAGAAGTGAAAATGCATCGAGATATTTTCTTAAGATATCCTCGTACTTTGCGTACGTATCGTTATACTCTCCTACATAGCGATACATAAACGAATTCCGTCCAATAAGGTATAATATGAGTGGTGCGACTACCTATAGTCCACCCCAGCGGAAGTGTCCTTGGCCTATAGTCTACAAGTACCGAGGTTGTTTATTGACGCAACCTTAGAGTACATGTCTGCGTATTCATGGAAAATGCTGGCGAAGTAAAGCTTGGTGGTGATGCCAACTTGTTGCCAGTAGCAGGCGCATGCGTTTTTGGGGTAACACGTGTACAGGGCTGTCGCATTCTACGAACATCCCCTTGACAGTAGTGTAGTAGACCATTTGAGAACCTGTGTCTCTAAGTAACCCAAGTATACAACCGTTTCAAATAGATCTTTCTCGTATTATACATTCGTAACGTTCGAAATATGAACGTACCCGTATATCAGATTATTTTCATGCCGAAAATTATTCTCGTTTTTGTGTCCCTTAACGTGAAAATAATGTTCTTCGTCTGTTGTCATTTATTTTCGAATGCAATTGGACGCAATTCACGATTGTAAATAAAATCATATAGTGATAAATGCACGTATAAATTATCTAATTGTTGGCAATTTAGTGGGCCAGCAGATATATACCTCGGTAAAGAAGCCACTGATGACCAGTGCCACCTACAAACTGTTGTAGAATCAGTGTCTCTCGGGCAAATTTGCAGGCAGCGATATGCTGATCACGGAGACTCTCGATTCGAAAATATTTCTCAGATATATTCCTGATTTTTGAGAACAGTTCAATGCGGATTAACTCGTAGGCTTGTGTTGCATGCGCGTCAGTGTTTCCGTCGAGTCGGTAGGGGTGTGGCGACAGGCTTGAGGCTTCTTCCGGCACGATGACGCAGATGTGTAGTTTGTTTAACCGATCGTTATCTCGAGTTGAAAAGTGTTCGACCAGTGTATGTTGACTATCGTTTTACGATAGAAGTGCGTAGAATTTTCGCAAAATGTTGCCTATCTCTATCATTCCCTGTAGATTCAACAAATTAATAGCGGGCTCGTGAAGCGTCAAAGTCATACGTATTCGGTTCGATCGTTATTTCTCAATCGATAACCAATAACAATAATTAGAGAAATTTGCATTCTTTGAATATTCAGCGCTGAATTGATGTTTCTCGTTCATTGATCGATTCTATCCGATATATTCCCGTCGTCGTATCTAATAGGCTGTTTTCCTTTTTTTCTTTTTTTTTTTTTTTCACTTGCAAATTCGATCACGTACAACTACTTGTTACACAACTGTTTTGGTAGTGCTGACGTACGAATGGATAATACATCACCGGAAGTAATTATTACATGATTGGTGTTGAGAAACTATGGAATATATGAGCTCAAATATTTTGCGTGCACGCGTGTCATAAAATGATGTATGTAACACTATCAAAGAACAATCATTCAACACCCACATCTTGAGTCTGATGTTATGCACTTCTTGGTTTGCATAATACGATCTGGATGTAATAGAGCACGCAATTAGCGTGCGAATATTCGATATTCGCTACGTATATA
>WIUT01005064.1:0-15737 GCA_010645135.1 Tetragonula clypearis | reverse complement strand
AGTGTTAAAATATATAAATATATTATTACACGATACCGACACTTTACCGACCGATAGCGGGAAATAGTAGCCGATTAATAGGCTACCCGTCGGTAAAGTGTTAAGAAATAGCAGAAAAATCATTGCCTCGCCAACGATGAAAAAAAAAAATTCTCGCCAAAGGAATTTCATTTCTGTAATCTATTGATGGCCTTCGAAGAGGAAGTTAAAGGAAGTTGCCGCCGTTTTAAATTCCTCGTTAACTCCGGCAATCGAGTCGCGGTAATGAAACGATCGTTAAGCGAATTTTCCAAGGGGGACGATGCCATTGTCTACAGCCTCGTCTCGAAAGTTGTTTTTGTAGCGTGCCTTCGCTAATGTTCGGCAGCGAGGTGGAGTCAGTCGTCTGTTTGTCGTCTATTTGCATACTATTCGCGCTCGTGTTACAGTTCCCCGAGTCTCGGAGGCTGGAGTTTGATGTTCTTGCAAACATGGTGGCGGAGATAGGCGAGATATTCGCCTCGGAGCTTCGCTAATTTATCGTTGATCTTCGCCGAGGCGTAACGCGCTAATCAGAGTTTAAACGTTGATCAACCTGATCGAAATATTCGGGTTCCGTCACTTTTTTCGAAAGGAATAACCAAGAATTCTTGTCATTTCGGGGCAAATCTATCTATCGTTCGTGTTATTTCATGAACACGAATCATGGTGAAAATTATTTATCCCCGTTCTCAATGAAAAAAGATCGAATCATCTAGCTTTTTCAATTGAATCGTCAATTACGAGAAATTAAATTAAAATCCTAACCTAACAATTCTTTGGCATGCACAGGTTAACAGAGAATGTCGAAATGCACCGAATTACGAACAGAGAACAATTCCAGTACCATGCTTCGCGCTTTGTCCAGCGAGAAGCATTGTGACAGTGATGAATTCTTTCATAATGAAAGAATCAAGCAATTTGTGTTTGAATATATAGTATATTCATAAACAAACATTCAAGAAAAATCTGTTATTACATTTACCTGGAAAATATTGTCAAAAGTACGGTTTTTCGATGTACTGTTTTAAAAGGTTTTCTTGCAAAACGGTATAAATAAAAGAGATACTGATTCATCGATTTCATCAATTTACACAAAAAAAAAAAAAAAAATAAAAAAAAAATAAAAAATACGAGTCGAATAATTTTTTCTTTTTTTTTTTTTTTGAAAACTACATTCATGCCAAATTTCATTAAAATCGACGATTCCGGGTTAGTGACTTATGCAGTGTGATAATAGTTGTTAAGTATAACTGTAATTACGATATATGACAATAATCACAGTTACTAAGTTGTTATGACTCTGTAATTATTATATTACGATATACAATATGACCGAGCTCGCTTTCGAACACCAACGAGAAAACACACCGGACGAACGAGACGAAATTTCGTTTCAACGCGGTTTCCAGACGCTTGAGGTCGCGTAATCAAAAAATTCGCCGGATCTGGGTCGAACGACTCGCGAATCCCCCCGCCCAATCTCGTGTTACGTTCGCGGAGCTCGACAAAGTTTCGCGAGAGAAAAGAAGAAGAAGAAGAAAAAAAAAGGAGGGAAAAAAGAGGCAGAACGTGAAATTCCCAGAGAAATGCGGATTTTTCGAAATTCCTGCCTGTTCAGAAGGGGATCAGAAAACGGACGTGACGATGATCGCCGGTATTTAACGAGCGAAACCATTAACATTTTTCGCAGTCATCGGCGCTCTCTTATCGTGCGTCGATAACGATCTCGTCGAATTCGGATCGCAGCACGACCGAGAGAGCTTCCTTATCGATTGCTTTCGTAATTTGATAAAATAATAAACTCGAGTAATAAAGGGTAAAAGACAGTTGATAAAGTAGTTTACGTTCGTTTACATCGTGAAACAAATTTTCGCGATGTTGAATTATCGCTTATTTTGAATCAAGAAGTTTCATCGTATGAACGAAAAATAAGAATCCCCATTTATATAGTACAACGGACAGTTTGATCTGGAGGCCATTTTTCTGCGACCAAAATTAAAGAGATTTTTCGTATCGACTTTTCTTTGCAACAAAACTATAGTTAATATAAGAATGAAAAATAAGCAAGGGACAAAGATATAAAATTTTGTAATTTTGTTACGTATAAAATAAAAATCACGGCATAACTATGCCGATAGCGATGGAAAATCGTCGATAATTTAAATTGATGTAATATAATAAATATAATATAATAGTTGATAAAAAACAAAAAGGAAAGATCACTCTCATTTTGAAGAGTGAAATTTCTAAATTCGACAGCCGCGAGTCGTTTCGTCGAAGACATTTCTGCATCATGCAACGAGCGGGAAAACGAGGATATCTTTTCCACGAAAATTGTAAAATTCAAACGTGTTGCAAAAGCAATGAAAAAAGAATCTTTCTCGCGAGTAAATTCACCATGGTCTTGAGAATTGAGATTTTCTCTTTGCAACGAGAATTAGATGAGAAAAACGTTAGGATTTCTTGAATTTATCCTGATGTTCAAAGTTCAATAGCAATTTCTAAAGGGTCGTTCTAGATGAAACATTTCAGTCCGTGATGAATTTAGTGCAACACGCACACGTTTTTACATTTCTGTAACTTTCTTTAAAGAAAAGAACACTTCTCCATTTGCTAAGATATTTTGAAAAAAAAAAAAAAAAAAAAAAAAAGAAAGAAAGAAAGAAAAACGAATTCAACCCAGTCAGAATGAAAGCTTCAAAATGATCGTGGACTAACTGGATTGTTAAACGATTTTTTTCTTTCTCCTTTTTTTTTTTTTTTTTTTACCAAAGGTTATAACAATTCAAAGGATTGTTTTTCATTGAATTAACTGGAATGGAAAAAATCGACTCGGCGAAGATATTAATGGCAAAAATTTCTTCTTGAAAAGCTCACGAAACCCTGCACGTTTGCGTATTTCCCTTTTTCTGTGCAAATGTCAATCGGCGAGGTATATTATTCGCGTCAGAAGCACACACGCGTAAAATGGACCTCTCGGAGTGCCAGCACCACCGGCGTGGTGTTGTCATCCCGGCCCGATAAATCGTTTTGAATCGTTTCGAAACGCTAATTGTAATGAACGTAAAGACGTTCGATATAAATTTTCTCAATTTTTCAATTGAAAAGTTATCCGAGATTCTTCGCGACGAAAGAAATGTATTCATCGTGATCGAGTTGGAAATGAAAAGGAAACGTGAAAATAATCATCTAAGGGGGGGCGGCGGCGCCAGGGGGGGGGGATAATTTATTGTCAGAAGACCAAGTCGTGCGACTTCTCGACTTCGATCGTGAAAGAAGACACGCACGCACACGGGAACGATGTGAACGCGCGTGTACAGTTAGAAAAACAGGTTTTTCGCCTGACGCGTGTGTCGACGAATCGGCGATCATCGAAGTGTTGCCGATCTCCGCCGTGCGTACACACAGCACGTTTACGTGCACAGCATCTGCGTGTGTCAGCATCATCGCGACGACGACCCTGGCACGCTCGTGCTTACGTGGCTCGATGCCTCGGGGCGATAGATTGCACCAGAGTGCCTTTTAAAAAAAGAAGAGAGAGAGAGAGAGAGAGAGAGAAAAAGGAAAACAACAACGTAACGTTACGCTCGCTTCGCGACAAAGCGGAAAGAAAAGAAAAGAAAAGAAAAAAAAAGAGGAAAGGATAGGAAGAAAAATTCGATGATGTTTAGAAATAATTAATTGTCACGTGGTTGCTGATATTTATACGCACACACGGGGAAAACGTGTTGATCACACGTATTGGTGGAATTATTTGTAATCGATCAGACGATGCACGCAGATGTTACGAGTTATTTGGAAACGTGTATTTTTCTTTTTTTTTTTTTTCTTTTTTTTTGTTAGCACAATAATAATCGTCTCGAGCATGTAATTAATTGGTATTTATGTACTTACGGGGGGGAATTTGTATAATGACAAAGTTTGAAAAATGAACGTGTTACACGTTTATTGGAAGCATAAACTTTTTAGGGACAAAATTAGTATACAAACGATGGTCTTGAAATGTATAATTGTTATCCGTGTATTTATAAGGATTTATACCTTACATTTCGTAATTGTGGAAATGATTATAATTGATATAATTGATTAGCGCTTAAGTCTGTGTCTATTAATGGTTTCCAAAGTTAACATTCAGTTCTATCGAACAGCACGGCCACGTTTGAACATAACGTTATGTCATAATGAAGAAGAAACAACACGTAATTAAAATATAAATTAATCACCCGCGTGACTTAAAAATTGCCGATAATTAGAAAACTAAAAAAAAAAAAAAAAAAAAAAAAAGAAAAAAAACTAGAAAAGTCAATTCATATTACCGATTCATTTTGACAACGATTAATTGATTGATTGATTACGATTACTATGATTATATTTATCAGGAGTACCTCACGAGTAATGTCGTCTTTTTTTTAAATTTAATAAACATTGCCATCTAGCGGCAATAGTTCGAAGAAGAATATATTTAAACAAAATAAAATTTTTGGACAGTACGAAAAAACGACTTATGGGTACCCTCATTAATAACTCGATTACAGAAGTACAATAACAAGAAAAAAAAAATTGCTGAAAAAGACTCGTTTCTGATACGAAAATATGTGCGTCCTTGAACTGACTCGAAGCACAATTTTGCATTGACTCTTCGGCGATGAGGAGGAGATTGTTTAACGCGTGCATTGCGGAACAGTTATTTCTGTGCACAATTAGTTACGTTATCTCAAAAAGGAATTCATTTCAATTACAAAGCAGATATCGACCGACCATAAGGTAGGACAATCATTTTTTCACTTTTATATAACGTCAGAAATAAGAAACGATAGACTCGAAAGATCTCCAGAAAAGATAAGCCGGGTAGAAGAATTTATATCGTTAGAAGAAAAATTTAGCGATTCCTGATCGGTTGAAATCTCTTTGCAAAGAAATTTCACAGAAATCAGCAATTCGCGCAATTGGGGAAAATGGAGTGTGAAATAAGAGCCAGAGATTCTGCCGGAGAATCATCAAATTGAAAAAAATCCTCCTGGGTACAAAAGATTTTTTATTAACAAAAAAAGAAAAAAAAAATTGTTTGAATTACACGAATGGAAGATTGCAATAGGAAGAACATTCCTTTGAATACTTACTTAAACAAGACAGAAGGCACAAAATATTTCGTTGTCATATCAAACAAAGATTATTTATTAGGTTATAATTACTATAATATTTATTATAATTTATTATAATAAATTATTTATTATTTATAATAATATTTATTATAATTTTTTGCGCAAAAAAAACAAAAAAAAAAAATTGTTTGAATTACACGAATGGAAGATTGCAATAGGAAGAACATTCCTTTGAATACTTACTTAAACAAGGCAGAAGGCACAAAATATTTCGTTGTCATATTAAACAAAGATTATTTATTAGGTTATAATTACTATAATATTTATTATAATTTTTTATAATAATATTTATTATAATTTTAGATCCCTGTATAAAGGATCGCAATGTATGGTAATAACTCCGTTCTTTCGAGTGGCTCTGAGCCTAGCGCGTAGAAAACAGGGCAGGTAGAACTACAGGAGAAGGATAGAAAAGAATTCCCTAGGAATGCGTTTCACTAGAAATTCCGCGCTCCGAATGTAGAACGAGCAGCAGCACACGAGGTATTATTAAGCTCGGGCGCTTATATTACTCGACTCCGCGGGCTTTTCCGCGCGAAATTCCTGGAATCGTTCGGCGCCCGTGGAACGCGGGCGTGAAAGTAAAATTCGATTAGCGACGGAGGGCACTTTCCACTCGGCTGCCGGGCTGGCAAATTCGATTCACGCGGCCGATAAGATCGAGACCATTAGCGCCGGAAAACGCGTGCCCTAAATTGACCCACGGTTGGTACGTGCCGAGTACCTGCGAAGGACGCGATCGCAATTTATCGGAAGACTTGGTCCAACGGAGGCCCCTTTGATCCTGTTAGCTACGTACTTTGTCGCGCTGCGATCGTAAATCGTTCGATTGTTGGCGACACCCCTAACTTCATTATCAAATCTGTTAACTCGAAAGCAGGTTAACGACGACGTTGTTTCACTCACGCGACACTAGCGCCAGCGTGTGAGCGAGTTAAACTACTTGCCTTGCGATTTTCTTCCCAGCGTTCGGCGAGCATTGAACAATATTTTAATATGCTGATTTTCGTTTTTTCGTCATAGTACTTTTGGCTGTCCATTTACGGCCTGTCGTTTCACCAGAATTTCTGACTTCGTTTCGTTTGTTCCAGATAAATATTAGTGTACTTTCTGTACTTTCCATCATTTTCTGTCTGCTAGCTAGATTTCTAGGTTAGGTTTCAAGGGTTTTCTTTTTTTGCGAAAGTCCCCTGACTTGCTGGCAAAATATTCTGCAATTACCGATTTTATAGTATCGACCATTGTTGAAGAATTTCCCGCTTTTAGAGAGTGTCTCGTGGAAACAATGGAAAAACGTGATTGCCGAATCAAGAGAGTATGATGGACAAACGTCTACTAGAACTATATTTGGAAACAGATCGTTCTCTAATGCGATTAAGCAAAAAATTACACGGTGGCGCACATTCGTTGTACTTGATGCTCTTCACGCAAATTATTTGTGTATCCTATACAATTTTCGTTATCGACAGACGTTGCTCCTGTACCTCTTCATTCTTTGAGAAAAGTACATATTCAATAAAGTACAAAAAGAACACGTACTGTTAAAAACATACGTTCTTTCTTTAATTAATGTTGAGAAGCGTCAAAGTGACTCGCGATCTTCCCCTTTTTTTTACACGAAAGAGAAGTAAAGAAGGTACCACCTTTCGAAATATATTTTTCCCTTACGTTGACATGTAATTAGTGGTAAAAAAAAAAAACCTTTGCAGTTCACAAGCTAGGATCCACCTATTCGAGGAGGATCGCAAGATCGCATACGTCCGATATTAATAAGAGATCGTCTCATCTTCAACCGTGTCCTACAAGCCGGCGAAAGGAAGCAGGGTTTTCTAAAAATACAGGGGGGAAATTCGTATCACTTATGGGGATGACCTGATAATCAAACGAGCGCTAGGCCGATGCAAGGCACGCCAGGCATAAATATTTTCCGCCAATCTATTTTTTTCTCTCTCACCCTTTGTCGTCACGGCCGTACGTAGCCAACACCTACACAACTACACGTACATACATCGTGCAGCCCCGTTCATAAGTATCTATTGGGCCAGCTACTGAAAGTGAGATTTATTCTCATGAATAAATAGGAAACTATGCATTCAGGGATTATATTTCTGGTTTGAAGCCTTCTGTGTAGAGAAAATAGAGACTGCGGAATCTCTTTAAATAAACACTGCAACGTTCGACGTTTCCTCGTCCGACGCGTTATTAATTTTTTTTCCATCGATCGTTCTTCGTTGCAAATTTCAGTTCAATCTTGCGTTTTACATCTGTTTCGCTTTTTCAATTTTAATCCTCAAGTTCAACACATTTTTCTTTTTTTTTCTTTTTTTTTTTTTTTTTTTTGCAAAATGTGTAAGCGAAAATAACATCTGCAAGTGACAATAGGTTATACGCAATCGAATAGAAATTTGAATAGAAATCTGTTTGCTGTTGATGAGACAACTTGCAAATTTGACTATTTATCTTTTTATTGTAAATATTACTGTGCAAATCCGACGGTAAGTTAAAGTAAAAAAAGTGAGAGAGAGAGAGACGAGGATTAAATTATATTGTGAAAATGCGAGGAGCAACACGTATAATTTCTAATACGTTGGAATATATTATATGATTTGTAATGTATTAACAATATGTTCGTCTTGTGGACTCATAGAAACAATTCTTACGAATTTTCAACGTGCAAAATCACGTAATATCTGACATTGCCAAATATTTCAAAATCACATCTTGGGATACAGAAATATTGCTATCCATTGTATCATACAGATTTCCTACAAGCGTCAGACGCACGCGTATCGGATACACGCGCATGCGCGCCCGTTTAACAGGCAACATTCAAAAATCGCGTACAGAAAAACAGAAACACAGGCTAGCTCAATCGAAAATCTTTCACGCGTTTCGCACTAGTTGAAAGTATTGTTTTCATTTCTAGAAAAGATAAATAGCATCTTCGTGCGTTTGTGAAAAACTTGAATGCTCACAATGTATATAATATTCAAGAACAAATGAAATATCCAAAGATGAGCATTCGTTAGAATAACATGTAGAAGAAACGAATTTTATTTAGATCCCATTTCATGGAAATTTAAAAGCGATTTATTGCAAACATGCCTTTACTGTATGTTAGTACAAAACTAGTAATTTAGACTGCGAATATGAAATTGCACAAATATTCACGACCTAACAATTACTAAGATTTTGTCACTAATTACAATTGTAGTAGGCACAATAAATATCTGTTTTCTAATCAATAACAATCGGTTTCAAATTTAACCGTTACAATCACAATCGAGTTTCATTATCAATGAAAGTCCAGGATATTTCCTAAAATATAAAATCCTACGACGATATTCGATATTTCTTGAACCGAAAAAAAAAAACATTCAAAACTACCCCCGCTTAGATACAAGTTATTATTTGGGAATAAAGTTGCAAAGAAAAATATCTAATATTTTTTTAAATAAAAGAATTTATAATATAATTAAATATTATAAATTTAATCGTATTTACACTTTATACGAAATATTTATTGATATTTTATACAACATACTGTATATATTTTATTTAATATTGTATATTTATGGAAATATTTATAAAGAATTCAACGATCGAAGGTTCGAACTTGTGAGATACTTAAACCCATCTCTAGCAATGCTCGCCAGAGCTCGTGCCCCATCTTCCTCCATCGATACTATCGTCTCTTTTTCTACTTCCTCTCTCTCTCTCTCTCTCTCTCCCTCTCTCTCTCGCGCGCGCGCGAGCTATCCAGTAATTGTCCCGTGCTCGCCATGCGTGCAACTCTTCCCTGTTTTCTACGGAACTACTCGCTCGAGGCCGAATATACAAATGACATACCCACGAATTCGCCCGTATCCTCTTCACCAACGCTACATCAATCGTTTTTCAATGATTTCCCAGTTTCATGTATTTCTATTTTTTTCTTTTTTTTTTTTCGCTTCCGTCATGTCGATCATAGCATTAGCGAGGAGGAAGGACGGAATAGATTTGGTTAACTCGGGGAAGGTTAACGCATACCGGATGTGTATTTCCACTGACAGCCATTAATTCACGTATAGCACGATATTCCGCTGGAACGACGGCTCTATACTTATCGACTCTCCCTCTATACTTTTCCTAGTTGCAGAATTCCGCAACATTTCACTCGGGAATACACGGAGAATTGGGTCATAGTTTATGTTCCATTAAATGTGCGATCATTCTCCCAGCGAAAATATAATGTTTTGCTCGAAGCTTCTATGAAAAGGTATTTAATTGGATCGATGTCGCAATCGGGGCGGCCAAATGTAAACCTAACTTAGACCGGTTTATCCATTTAGTGACTTATGCCGTTTACAAAGGGGGCGAAGTTAATTCGCTGACTTTTTTTTGGAGGGGGGGCAAATTTGTCGTCTGTTCATTGGCATTGGATAAGCGAATGGTAAGTTTCATCTGGAACACCTACATACCATGCAGTCTACTATATGAGACTAGAATCTACTACTATTTAGGACTAAAGTCACCAAGATGAACATCATTTTAGTTGAATAACGTTATAAGATAAGTATCTCTTGTTTATAAATACTTAATACTAATGCGGTTTACTGGGACTAAAGACTGAAGTTTACAAATTGTAAGAGTTAAGATCAGAGTCACTAAAATGTGCAACATGTCACTTTATTTGAATAACATTATAAGAACGATATTTCTCTTGTTTCCAATCTAATACTACTGTTTAATACACCTAAATACACTGCAGTTTACTGAGACTAAAGTCTGGAGTCTACGAATTGCAAGAGTTAAGATTAAAGTCATTAAAATGAATATCGTGTGATTTTATTTGAATAACATTAGAAGAATGGTATTTCTCTTCTCTTTCGAACCTTGTCTAAAACACCTAATACTACTATTATTCTATACTATAATTTTTACACCTGCTAGAAAAAATGAAAATATTTTGCATGTAAAAAATAGGCACCTTAGTGAAGGAAAGTAAAAAAAAAAAAAAAAAGAAAAAAGAAGAAGAAAATGTTTAACACTAAAACCATCAAGGACTAGAGCATAAAAATTTTCATCAGAAATGTTAAAGCGAAAAAAAAAACTATTACGCAATAGAATACATAAGCTTCTATTTATGCATTAAAAAAATCATTTAAATCTCTAAAAATACACGATTTTACATCTACATAACCACATGCGACAAAAATTACGAATTAATCATTTTTGACTACCTCGATAGTTCTAGTCTTAAATCGATATTAATTACTCGTATTTTTTTCAAGCAAAGAAACCGATCTGTAATCCATCCAATCCCAACAAGTCTGCGGACAAATTCGAAAAACGAACGGCAACGAGGAAGAGGAAGGTGTCCGCGTGAAAGTGTCTTGAAAAATGCCAACGTAAACTGTTGAGGAATTCGCGGAAGAAAAAATGGAAAAAGAAAAAGAAAAAGGAAAGTGGAGACGCACGAGGAAAAGTGACACGCGTGCTGCGATCGTTGCTGCCAATCGGCGAGACGTTCGCGTCACTCGCGTTACCCGCGAGACAAATGCGCATGCGCACTTTCGCCAAGATGGCAGCGAGCGCGCGTTACCGCTATATAAGAAGGCGAACGCGCATGCGCGCATGCGATTTTCTCTGCGCGAGAAGTCCGCGTCGAATCGACCAGATCGACTCGCCCGTTTGTGTTATCGATCTCCTCGGGGGCCTCGAGAAATTCCGGCCTCGCGCGATTAAAAGCTTCATTCAAATGCATTTTCGAGTGCCATCCACGCCCCGCTAATGGACGCACTTTTCGTCCCTTTGCCAACTCGCTCGACCATTAAAGATTATTCACTTTAGAGATACTTAATTACCGAGTCAAACGAAACTCGTTCTCGCGACACGTAAATTCACGATCAGCCGGCGTAGCGGAACGCTCTTTGAGGAGAGGTTAAACGTACTCTAATAGAACGCGATAAATATGTACAGTTAGTTCCATAAAGTGACGCACCTACCTATCGCCATGTTTTGTAATTCTAATACAACGAGTTATCCACGTTCACGTCCAAATTCGAAACAGCTTTAAATAGCGTTCTTTCACGAGGTTGATGATATCGATTTAACACTCTTCCGCTTCACTTAACGAATTGTATCACATACACAGCGAAGAGCGTAATTATATCAATGAATCAGTGAAAAATTGTCGATTTCAACTGATTTCATTTCGGTTTCATTTCGAAGTGTAAAGCTTCTACTTTGACGACCCCGTGTTCGTTTTTTCTTTTTTTCAAAAAATGCTTTTACATCGTGCAACGATCGGGAGAGGATACTTTTTTTCCCTCGAAAATTGCAGAAGCTCGAACGCGTGTAGAAACGTTAAAAAGTTGTTTTCATTGTCTAATTTACCATGAGCTCGAAGATTGAAATTTTCCCTTTACAACGATCCCTCGAGACTTGATATGTACGATCCTTTTTCTCCTTTTTACTGTTCTATCGAACTTGAAACATCAGGGTCTTATGACGAAATGATAAATTTCTTGAATTTTTGTCACTTAACGCTCTAATATACAACGTTCAATAAAATAAAAATTGTAGAACAAGTTTTAAAAGTCGCTATAAAGGAGAGACTTCAGCCCTCAAGGTGAAAAAAAATTTTTATATATTCTTACTCACGTTTGAATTTTTACAATTTTCGATAGAAAAGAAAAAGAAAGTACTCTCACTCCTCCATCCACTACTTGATGCGAAATCATCTTTAAAAAAAAAACCCACGGCTAAAACAAAGTAAAGGCTTCACGCTTTAAAACAAAACCAAGCACTTCACAAGTATTGACCAAAAAAAAAAAATGTCAACGAGTGTTCGAATACTTTCGCCACGCTAGATGCAATAAAAATCGAAGAAAAAGACGATTCTCGAGCCGATTCTCTAAGCCTCGAGAGACGTTCAAAAATTCGAAAGTAGCTAAATATTTCACGAATCAAACGAGTTTTTCTGTGAAAAACAAAAAAAAAAAAAAAAAGAGAGAAGAAAGATACGTTCTACCTTTAATTTTCTTCCTTTCTTTCTTTCTCTTTTCTTCGCGTTTTTTCCCCGGGATAACCGCGCAACGATCGACAAGCTGATCTGACAATAAAAATGGATTCGTGCTCGACGCTGTGAAGTTTTACAGCATCGAACGACGATGTTTCTTGATCCTGTTCCCAAACGAGAACTCGAGTGCAATCGAAGTTTACAGCGTTTGTAAAACTCGTCTGTTACGGCGGATCTCCACTGTTTTAGTTGCGTTCCGCGTTATTTGAAAGGGAAGCACGCGAGCACTTTTTTAGCACTTCTCGGAGGACGAAAATTCATTTTTTTATCAATACGCATTTGACATTTAATAAAATTCGTATTTTCTTCGTGTATCGAAAATTGGTTGAACTGACCACCCCCTTTCTGCCCACCTAACCTAAACCTTCACTTCTTCGCTTTGGGCCAGTTGGCGTTCATATTTTTCGCGCGAATTTGTCCCACCGTGAGGTGTACAGGATGTCCGGTTTCAATATCTACAAATGCAAATTACGCGAACTATCTGTTACACAGGGTGGGCCAAAAATCACTTCCTACCAAATAAATCCGTAATTTTTTTTTATTGTGTACTTAGAAAAAAAATTTTTTTTTTTTTGCAGATTTTTGAAACACAATAAATTTGAATTCAATTTGAAATTGAATGAAACTCGGTTTTTCTTGTATTTTGATTTTATTTGGGAAAAAAAGAAGAAAAATAGAATCAATCTATAGAAAAGAAATAGTTTAGATAAGGGAGGTTTGTAATTTGGTGTTGAGCAAACGACGATCAATCAACGACATACAATTGAAACTTTTTCCAATAACCTATAGCCGCAGTTAACGATCGCGCGGCAACTTAATTATCGATTGTTAATCATAAATAACGATTAAATTTCTACTCTAGTCTTTTTAGTCGCTAAGAACGATTAAATACCTCTTAATCGGTAATTACGATTGAAGATTAAACTTTTTTACTTTAATGGTTAACATTTGTTGTCTTTCGACGATTAGTTTTTATTGATCTCGCAATCAGTGAAACTGAAAATTTTTCATCGATCAATGCCCGAAATTTGCGGTCTAAGTGTTATAGATCTTTTATTGGAGAATGCGTAGAGGTCGTATGAAAGTCACCTTCACGCTTTTAATCGATGCATTATTAACGATGCACTAATCGATATGAGCTCGTTATTCTGTATATAAAAAAAAAAAAAAAAACGTATCAACTTATTTGTGTCGAGAAATAATTATCAGACTGCGGATATTTATGCGAAATTTTCATTTGTGGAAATAACGTATGCATTTAAATTACAAATAATGCATACAATGCGTATAATACGTGAAGTAATATCTAACAGATGAAATATCTGAAATGATAGCTGTTACAATAGAATGAAACAAAGCTCTATCTAGATTCTATGTTCTTTAATTAGTTTTCACAGAAATATAAATTTCCATTAAAAAGATCCGCAGACTAATTTAGGAGATTTTTTTCTTTTTTCCTTTTTCTTTTTTTTTGACTTCAATTTTATGAATCTACGCATGAAAAACAAGGAGAGTACGAAAAAAACAAAAATATTACCTTTCCTCGTATTTCGTTTACGACGAATTTTACAGAATTACGATTAAAATATCTCTCCTAAACTAGCGATCTCTCGTCATGAATATCTCAATACGATTTCGTAGGAAATAACGAGCCGCATCGATCAGTGCATGTTGAAAAAAAATACGTCATTCCGTTTAGAGGCGTGGAGGTGACCTTCGTATGACCTCTACGCGTTCTTCCACAGAGTATCTTACACCACAGACTTAGGCAATGAAATTTTCAAAATCAATTGAAATCTCTTTTAGTTCGACTAACATTTTACGATAAGTGAAATTAATTATTGAATGGAAAAATAAATATAATTAATCGCCGATTGTTGATCGAAGGAGAAGTGGGCGATTAATTTCCTTCATGCGTTCGTCTACAAAAAAAAAAAAAAAAAAAACAAGGAGATACTTTTTTTGAACTATCTTTTCGTATAACAGATAATTTACGAGTAATTTTCATTCTAAATTTCGTTTTTAAATTTCATTATCACACACATGGAGAATCTTCAAAGGAACACAATGCGCACGTCTCTCGAAAACCTGTATAGACGTAAGATAAATTAATTCGACGCCTTTTCAGATGAACTTGATGTTTATAAATTTATTTTCTGACTTGCTTTGAGACCATTCTAATGGGAGATTGAATTTGAGCCTCTCGTATTTGAGCTTGGAGTTTTTCATTCGTACATATTTCGTTCGAACTCGTCGAAGCTTTAATAAATTTTCAAACTTTTACATCGGATACGTCTAAATTACTGCTATGTAATTGAAAAGGATATACCTTCCAACAGTACTGCAACGTACTTTGATAAACGTCACGTCTCGCGACTCGTGCTTGAAAATTCAATGCAAATACACCGAATTAATTTCTTACATTTAATACGGAAGTAGCGTGATATTTCACATTCGAGAAGGAAATCGAAAATCGTGTCTCTTACTAGTGCAGACACATGTATATGAACTGCATTTGTTTCATACGTTGTATTTAGTTCGTGCCCTCGTGGTTAAATCCTTCTTGGTTCAATCCACTTATCTGAACGTAAACTCCTATTACACGAAAAAGAAAAAAAAGAAATTGTAACGCGCGGAATCAGTGGATACTCGTGTTATATTGTACAAGGTGTTTCACGTATAGTGTTTACTCCGAAGCTATCGGCTAGATAATGACTTGAAATTTTCGCACGTTGTTGGTCGCTAGGTTGCGGAAAGAAAAAAAATCAAGAATGTTGTCAGCGGAGTAGAGAAAAGTGTGACAAAATTAACACAAAAATAAATACTCAAAAAATGAATTAAAAAAACAGCTCCCCAAGAAAGTTTCGTACGTAATTCGTCTAGTTAATTCTTTGACCGCGCTGAACAGAAAAGAAAAAGAAAAATGTTCTTCCCGAATATCGACAAGTTAATAGGCCGCTGCATTTTTAAAAAAATAGTTTCAGGATCGTCTCTGAAAAACGTTAGCCCCCCTCCCCCGCCTCGCGCCATTTAAAATGCGTTAAAAATTTCAAATCGGTGTCTGCCGAATTCGGAGAAAACAGCTCGTAACACTTTACGCGAGACACCCTGTAGAATAACTATTTGTCCTGCAACAAGATACATGCAAATAGAATTCTACTGTAAATCGAGGACATAAGTCTAATAAGGAGGCGAGTGATTCTCTCACACGTACATTGGCTCATTCATTTTAATACCTAACATCAGAACGTGTGTTTATTAATGGGAATTTTAAAAAAAGAAATGGGGCCCACGCTAACGTTGACACTAATGACACTTTTAATGACAATTCCTCGAACGTTATTTTCTCTTAACTAGTAATTTTCCGCCCCCCCCCCCCGGCCACATCACAGATCTGATTTAAAATTCAACATGATGATTCATATCGAATACCTTCGTGCGATTCACTATGGCGCTAATGAAATTTGAAAGTGTTTAATGATATATATATA